>BQNB010039193.1:0-48228 GCA_026074375.1 Tanacetum coccineum | reverse complement strand
AGAACCACCGTTAAGAGTTCGAGCCTTAGTCATGACTATTTGCTTGGATCTTCCCAAACAGATCTTAAATGCTTAGACTGAAGCACGAAAACCAAAGAACATTAAGAGTGAAGACGTTGGGGGAATGTTGATTGAAAACGCTAAATTCCCAAAAGCAATTAGAGAACAAAAGTTGGAACCACGTGTGAATGGAACCCTATGCCTCAATGGCAGGAGCTAGTTACCTTGTTATGGAGATTTGCGGACTGTGATCATGCACGAGTCCCACAAATCAAAATACTCTATTCATTCGGGTTCCGACAAAATGTATCAAGACATGAAGAAGCTATATTGGTGGCCCAACATGAAAGCCGACATAGCCATGTGCTAAGGTCAAGGCCGAACATCAAAGGCCATCAGGATTGTTGGTACAACCCAAGATACCCAAGTGAAAGTGGGACAACATCACCATGGATTTTGTTATAAAGCTTCCTAAGATGTCTCAAGGCTATGACACAATTTGGGTAATCGTTGACCGACACACTAAGTCTGCAATCTTTACACCAATGAGAGAGACTAATCCTTTGGATAAACTGGCAAGAATGTACCTGAAGGAGGTGGTCACGAGACATGGAATACCTGTCTCAATCATTTGTGATCGCGACCCGAGATTCGCATCAAATTTCTGGAGGTCACTTCAGAATGCATTGGGTACTAATTTGGATATGAGTACCGCGTACCATCCACAAACAGACGGGCAAAGCGAGAGGACCATTCAAACTCTCGAGGATATGCTGCGTGCTTGTGCAATCGACTTTGGAAAGGGTTGGGTTAACCATTTGCCATTAGTCGAGTTCTCATATAACAACTAATTCAAGAGACCACTGAGAAAATCATCCAGATCAAGCAAAGGATGCAAGCTGCTCGTGATCGACAGAAGAGTTACGCCGATCTGAAGCGTAAGCCAATGGAATTCCAAGTCGGGGATAAAGTCATGCTTAAAGTTTCGCCTTGGAAAGGGGTCGTACGTTTTGGCAAACGGGGGAAGTTAAACCCTAGGTATGTTGGACCTTTCAAGGTGTTAGAAAAGGTTGGAGAGGTTGCTTACAAGCTTGAGCTTCCTGAAGAGCTGAGTAGAGTTCATAATACATTCCATGTGTCCAACCTGAAAAAGTGTCATGCCGATGAACCATTAGCCAGTTCGTTGGATGGACTTTCATCTTGATGACAAAACTTCATTTTGTTGAGGAACATTAGATAATTAGTAGGTCGTGAAGTTAAACGGTTTGAAAGATGAAGCGAATCCCATTAGTCAAGTACGATGGAAACTACACGGGGAGCATGAGTTCACATGGGAGTGAAGACCAATTCATGAGAAATACCCACACCTCTTCACCAAGACCGCATCGTCGTCAAGTGCTGCATCGTGAGCCTTGAGGACAAGGCTCGTTTAATGGGGGAAGTCTATAACACCCTGTGTTTTCAAGTCATTGACGACGTCGATAAATCTACTATTTATTTTTAGCGTTGTACGCATTTGCTTGTGAATTCATGAATTAAGTTTAAATCTCGTAAGTTAAAAATTAGCGTTCAATGTAAACGGGCACCAAACAATTAAATGTTTACATCAAACAAGGGTTAAGTAATTATTTTGAGAATAATTATTAACTTTGTTTATTTTATTTTTATCGAATACGTAAAGTGTATACGTTTCGCGATAAAATGTGTTTAGGCACTCACGGAACCGCCAAAACTTTTCTACGCTTCAACAAATACCCACATTTATACCCAATACATAAAAATTACTCAACAACATCACATATATCTTCTTTTTGCCGAAATTAGTGCAAGTTATACAAGGTTATATAAGAAAAATCTTACAACTTGGTCAATGTACTTCAATTTATCATTTAAACCTAGCCATTCTTTGTTCCCTTGACCAACATCCTTCCTTAAGACCCTCCTCATGTTGTTGAACACTATTGCAATCTTTTTTGACCAAGGACTTGCTATATATGCATACATATTAGGGATAGGAACTTATACATGCAAGACTTAGCTAAAAATCAAACAAAAACCCCTCCTTTGAGCTCATTGCATGCCACGGCTCAAACACCCCTCTCTAGTAAATCCATACTAAATTTTATACAACCTATACACTTCTATACACATCCATTCTAAGATATTCTAAGGTGTTTCCAAGCATTGGATTACCTTTTTCAAGTAATACTCAAGAAAAGGAAGATTAGGGTTTTATTAAGAAAACAAGGGTTTTCATTGGTGCAAGCTTTGGATTTCTATCTAAACAAGGGTTTAGATTACTTTGTTCATCATCATCATACATCATAAGGTCTACTAGAACCCTTTATGTTCTTATAGTTTTCATTTCTATGCATATGTTATTTCTATTTTAGTTGAATCACCATTTAGGATTTTATCATGAAAATGGAGTTTATACTTGAAATGATCATTTTGTACACTTTTATATATGTTGTGGTATTACTTATATCATGTTAAAAAGGATGAGAAAAGAATGTACCATGTTAATTTGGTGTAAAAATGATTAAGTATAAATTAGGGTTTATAATAGTTTCTTAATATGTTTCAAGTGAAAGAAATACAAATGACATGTTAAGGTTAATTATGGACTTATAGTAATGTTATATGATCATTAAAATAAGGATATAACAAGATGAGAAGACTTGTATACTTATGGTTATTATGTAAAAATAGTCATATGTAAAACTAGTGATTTATGGTAAATATGAAAGTTATGTTTTATAAGTAATATGAAAGACTTATAAAACTTGGACACATGAGGACTTTGATGGACCTATGGACTTAACATATATATGAACACTATGACATTTTATAAAGATATGAATTGTGGTAAAAGTTTAAGTGGTAAAACATAAAAAAACAAGGTCAAAAATGGACTTATGAAAGTTATTTAAATATTCTGTCCAAAAGTGTTATAAAAGATATACTTATTTTAGTTTTTATAAGTTAATCACATTCCCACGACGATCGAAAAAGGTAAGAAACTTGTCAAACGGATTAATAACGAAAAAGTTACGTTAAAAACGAGTTATACGTTAATTAAACGGAGTTATAAAATAAATTTTATAAAAACTATGTCAAACAGCAACTTGGATATTTTTTATCTAACTAAAACACCATTTTTAAGTTTCTAAAATTGATAAAGAATCATGATTTTTCGATTTAAACAGATATGTATGAATCTTCGAAGGGTTTTCGGTAAAATTAAAAGTTTATAAAAATAATTTTATAATACTATGAGCAGTTAAAACACTATTCATGACAGAAGTTATTATTTTGTAGAAACCTAATAAATTTTATAGAAAACTTTCAATTAACATGAGTGTGCTCGAAAGAATCGTTAAAAACGACGATAACGAATAAAATAGACCATTTACGGGGTTTTACGACAACAAATACGATTTAAATAAAACTTATGTCTGGCGTGAACAGTAAAAGTTACTGTTCATCAGGGGACCAAAATTATGAAAATGTCAAATATCGATAACCCGTCTTAATACGAAAATATGGGCATAGAATCGCGAGAACGGATAGAAAGGTGAAAGTTTATGCGATTTTAACAAAATTTTATTTATAAACGTTTTAATTTTATAAACATGTTTTCACTTAAACATTTAGATGGTGATTAACTATATAGACTTGTGCATGGTAGGAGTACTTAATGTGATTAGTACTTATACGACTTTAATTTAAATAGGTTGCATCTGACGATTTGCGTGGCACATTATCTGTGATATTCTTGTTATTCGCTCACTCGAGGTGAGTTCATAGCCCCACGTTTTACATGTTTTTGTTTTATAAAGTTTTTGGGGTGAAAAACATGCAATGCTTTACATTGGACACTACGTGGTTAAAGTTTCATGTTTAGATTACGTGTTGCCTAAGTAGCGATAAAACCCATATCTTCCGTCTTAACTATAAAAAATTTTTTTGATCCCATTATCATGAACTGTCAATTGCGGGATTGTGAGCGCGAATGTTATTAATAGATCTATTGGGATTGACATCCCGTTCGGGTGATTAGCTATCACTGGACAAACGAACACGTATACCATGTCGAATATAGGATGTTGCGGGTTAGAACATCACCACGGGCAAATATAGGCCATTAATTTGGTATTCACACACGTCAAGCTTCAGTGTCATGAGCTTAGAGCAACGTAATTACATTTATATGATGTCTGCATCTGTTGCATTATCATACACTTGGGAAATCTTGTGGTCCTACAATATAAGTTTATCAAACCTATGAATTCACCAACATTATTGTTGACGTTTTAAAGCAATGTTTTTCAGGGGATCAATAAGCACGAGGTGCGATGGATACATTGGTGGTTTTGATTTGGATGTCATGCATTAAAGATTTTGTCGCATTTCATTTTGTTATCTGTTATGGGCTGAAATCTTTTTTTTGAGCAAGTGGAAAACAAAAGTTAAGCTTCGGGCTTATGTAACAATTACTTTGTTAAATCCAATGTATCGTTTTCAAACGACTTTTTGGTCATTCTATATGTATCTTGGTTATGATCTGAGAAGTAACACGCCCCGGACCCTTATTCCGCTGCGACCCAATTTGGGGGTGTTACAACATCTATTAAATCAAACAATATGTAATCAAAACCAAACAACCTATAGATCTTGAATAAAAGATTAAAACATCTTGCTTATGCTTATCTTAGAATTCCACACATCTTGATTACGATTATGCGAACCGAAATTAAAGTACGTTAGTTGAGTCATGTTATGCCCTCTATGAAAAGATAATACAAATTTTATCTTTGCTACACTTCATTAGGCAAATATAAGAATTCTATTTTGCCTAACATAAGAATAACTACTAGAGAATCTATTGCACTAGAAATTCAATTTGACCTAACGGTGGAATTGCTTCCAAGAGTGAAGTTAGGTTCGGTGTATAACCCGTAAAAATGGACGTGTTTAGCCTGAATTGAGCACCACTAGTGATAGTCTCATATTCATTTTATAATTTGAATAAATGGCTCTTCCTAAATATGCCTAATGATAGTCTACATCGATAGACTTTGTATCTCATTAGGAGTACACACTAAGCACGTAGAAATTAGGCTTTTCCTTAGTCAATCTAGACATAATGCACCTCACATATGTGCTTTAATGTTTCAAGATGATTACTTGTTCCCATGTAATGCAATTATATGTCTTTATAATCTTGATAGTCATTGTTTAACTTGCTTAGATATTTAATGCATGTCCAATATAAATACATTGTCTTTCTTCTAGCAATTTAGATAAAATATTTCTTAGTTTATCTAAATGACACATGCTCCTAAATGCTAAATGCAGACATGTTTTACATGACGATTACATTTAAAACTATCATGTTTTGTATGCGTCATTTTACATGACTTACGTGTTAATTGTACACCTACACTATATTAACTTAATATATGACAATTAACGTTTAAATGCCATAGAGTCTTACACATTAATCTCATTGATTATTGTGTAAATAGTTGCTTAGATAAAACTTGTATTGCCTATATACTATATGTATTATGCATCTAGGTATATATTTTCTTACACTAGAATATTTTTCTTCGCGTCCGTGTCGCAAATCTAAAAATTCGAAAGAGTCATAAAATGGTCTTATATCTCCTAAAGTCTCCACCCATACATTCCCTTAATCATCATCTTGCACTTCTTCCAAATAATCCAATCTTTCATCAAGGAAATGTTAGATACATATCTAACACTCATCCAAGTAGGTTTGACAACTTAAATATTTCATCTAAAATATTCAAGTATCTTTAACTTGCGATCGCAAACGTTAAAGGTCATATCTGAAAATTCATATTCAAGCCTTTTAACAACATATGTTAAAATGCTCTTCCTAAAGTTAAAAGCTTAATCAACCTTCGTGTGACAAAGGTTTGTCAGTGTTGGTATTACTGCTACTTTTAGTGGTGAAAGCAATGGTTTTTTTAGAGATGATTTAGTTTTTCGGTTTTTAGCCCAATCAAGCTTGAGTAGGACTTTGTCTTCGAGAAGCTGATAAGCTTGATTTGGTGTTTTATAGAGGAAAATACCATTAGCTGCGGCATTTAGAACTTCTTGGGTTATCTCACTGAGACCATGATAAAAGATTTTGATAATATTGCCTTTGGACAGATTGTGACCATGGCAGTTTCAGAGCATTTCCTTCATACGAAGCCAAGCATTGGTTAGAGATTCGTTTTCATATTGAGGAAAGGCTCAGATTTCTCTAAGGAGTCGGTCGAAAAGAGCTGGGGGAAAGAATTAGCTAATGAAAGTGGTTCGAAGTTGTAGAATACAAGTAATCTTTGATATATGAGAAGCAAGAACTAGTGAGAGAAAGTGGAAGGAATGATGTATTTTCTAGAGAGAGAAAGTGCTAAACATGAAATGCATTAAGAGAAAATGAGAATACAACCAACCAACCACCCTCTCCAAGGCATGGAGAGGGTATTTATACATCAAGGGTAGCCGGCCATGGGCCTTATAAGGCTTTCCATGGGCCTTTAGGCCATATTAGCTTATAAACTAAACATTGACTAACTACGGGCTTTGACTAGTTAATATTAGAAGCGACTGAGACTTTTCTTGTTCCTAACAATCTCCCCCTAAGGGAGGTCACTCCAATTTACAAAAATTTAAACTTAGCATACTATGATTCGATTTTAGTCTTGAGCTCGTAGTCTTTAACTTCAATCATTAACTTGTGATTTGATGTAGTGATCATAGACTTTAGGTCTTGAGCTTGTTCCTTAGCATGTCTTGAATGTGATCTTGAACACCTTGAGATCATCAACCAAGCATAATCTCGTTTCGCCATCTTGTTAACTTTGCCATCTTGTGAACTTGTGACTTCTGGACCGACATGCTCATACCTTTCTTGATTTGTTGACTTGAAAAGCTTTAATGTTGCATCTTTCTTGAAATTCTTTAACTTTAACACTTCATCACTTCGAGAACAACGTTCGGTATCAGAGTGACGAAAACTTCTTTGAAATTCATTGACTTTAATTGATGTAGTGTAAAAAACGGGATAACTAATTGAATCTGTTGATTCTATGAATACCCAGAAACAATTCTTCTAATTATCGTTGATTCGAAAGGAATACCGATAGTTAGGCAAATTCTTGACAAAACTGCCAAAAATAAACTTTTCATATATTTTTTGGAACTAAATAGCCAGAGGCATAGTATAATAGTTAAATAGGAAAATGAAACTGAAATGGGCCGTAAAAGACAAACGGGCCGAAAGTTATGCCAAAAACAAAGTTTCAAAATTCTCAAAAAAACACGAAAATGTAAATAACTCCTAAAATATAATGATTCAAGGCTCGAAACTTCCGTAACCCAACTATGTTTGGTTACCACGGCGATCTCCTCGTTCCAAGCTTCGAAACGGCTGGTCTTGGGCCTGAAACGGATTATCTGAGCCCAAGTTATGACCTTTTGAATAAAGGGCCTTTCCTCACACGATCTTGGGCTTCCAGAAATAAAATGGCCCGTTCTTCAATACTTGGGCCTGCATCATTAATACTTCGTCACTTCAAGAAAGACATATGGTATCAGAGTAGCAGAAGTCTTGAAACATGTACTTGAACTTTCATGATGTCTTTATGTTTGTCGGTCGGGTATGAGCATGTGGTTATGAATCTTATGAGTCAGCTGGAAACCGGTACCTTTACCTCCGTCTTTAAGAATCCTGCATTAAAACAGTTAGCAATAAAACTGAGGGACGAATATGGCTTTGTCATTCTCCCATGTTTGGTTTGAGTAACCTTTAAATCCATGAGGGTCGACCTGTGATCAGGTAGATTCGATTTAAGAAGAATCTCCTTGATAGGATTTCCAGTTGAAGTATTGAATCTTTCTAACACATGTGTATTAGATTGATCAAACTCAGCATGTTCTCATTATCAGAACGTCTCAAAGCAGACAGCACGATAAGAGTGAATCAGTGAGTTACTATCTCACCGATTGAAATAAAAAATTGATTTGAAAATCAATTGACGTATCACTTTGCTAAAGTGGTTTTGTGACACATCGAGAGTGTTAATCATTTCAAAATTCATCATCAATCGTCAATTCATAACCTGGAACAAGTTTGATTCTTATAGAATCGCATCATCGTTTCTTTCCAGTTGTCACAAGTTTGATTCATATAGAATCGCACAAGTCACCTACCATGAGCTTGTTTGATGTTGGCTCAAGCAGGATTTCCATCTTCACTGTGAATTATATCACTCGGATGTTCTGGCAAAATCACAAGGATAATGCATAGGACTCTTAGTATATTTCTCGTTATTCACATTGTGTGAGATAGCAAGCATAATTTTGACAAGTGTCCTAATGAGATTTATGGATGATCTCTTTTGGCTCTAGACTCAATAGTGCACTTTGATTTTAGTGATCGAAGGCTGGAGCGGACTGCCACCTTTTCAATATCAACTAACTCGGAGTGAGAAAGTTGATAGAAATGCGTGTAATCTTCGTGAGAAATGAAACAAGAGTCTGTTGAGAGACCTTGAGTGGCTAGGGAGGGTTGTGCTTAGCGTCACTAGGTCCATGACTGTCTTCAATGTTAGACAACACCTTAGTGTTTCTGACAGTTTATGTATTGACCCGGTTTCTGCCTAAGTGTATGGAGGGCTTCTTTCTTTTCACCCTTTATCATTACATTTCTTTTTCATTCTTCAACCCCTTCAGCGCTTACCGAGACTTCATAACTAACACCTTGTTAGGTTTATTCCAGTGCTAGCTCCATCTCAGTCGGCACTTTTCCCGATTCTCACTTTTTCTCCTTTTGTATCATACCTAAGGACTTCTACACTAACTAGTGGATATCCCTGGGTAGATCCCTCCAGTTTTGGCTGGATCATGGGATTTGAATACATAAGCCTAACCGCCTTATAACTTCATAAATTTAAGTAAATGGTTGATCTTTTGGGTATTTCATTATAATCCTTCCAAAATCATTGAAAAATTTCAATCAAAGTGTTTGATATAAATATCAAAATATTTACACTTTGAGAGTTTTTTCATTATCACTAAAAGCTCCCCCTTAACATGTGCATCGTAATCGTAGTACATGCTAAGTGTGGAGTGCATTGAGTCCATTTTATATGATCACATTTCAATACAAATTAGGTTCAGTTTAATCACATTTTCTCCCCTTATCTAAAATGTTAATCCCTTGATATTTTGGATATCAATTGATTAAACGTACGGGGACAAAATGTTATGTAGTATCAAACAGGAACATTTTAATGCTCCCCCTCAATTTTTAAGGGTTTATAAGATAGTGCTGAGTACAATAATTTGAAATTTTTTGAATTTACTAAGAAATTCTTAAAAATTTGTACTCGAGCACTCCTTAATGTCACTTTAATATCTACACTACATATATACAAATTTCACAAGTTAATTATTATGTACAAGGTTTGACCTGATTATGATGAGGATATCATATGATATATCATATGGTCCTTTGTAGCTGCCGAAAGTCACCCTCGTACGGTCTCCCACCAACAAATCTTTCCAAACTTCTCATTATCCTCCTTGACTTGAGTTGTTGTCTATCGCCTGGATCATAGCTTTTGCTCATTCCCTATCACTCTGTCTCCAAATTGTCTGTGGTAGATATTCTATCCTTATCCCTTTCAGACAATCATCAAGAGCTGTTCGAACGTCATTGAGTGTTCCGTCGCTAAACTTGTGAAGTTCATCAACCCGCATCAATTTGTTCTTCTTGTCTCTGTTCTGATAGATGAATCCTCTAGGATTGGAGTATGCAGAATAGGCTTCTATTCGTTTAAGATTAGATTTGTATGAATCTGGCTTGGTGATGTTGAGCTTCTTTTGGTAGCTCTCGACACCTAATTGAAGGTCTTCAACACGCCTTTGGATTACAATACTTCTTGTAAACATTCAGAGAGAGACA
This sequence comes from Tanacetum coccineum, assembly GCA_026074375.1. Classification (NCBI taxonomy): domain Eukaryota; kingdom Viridiplantae; phylum Streptophyta; class Magnoliopsida; order Asterales; family Asteraceae; genus Tanacetum; species Tanacetum coccineum. Next base: position 38,240 of record BQNB010039193.1, on the reverse strand, counting down.
CTGCAAGCTAGACGATCTTTAACATTGAGATTTGTCAGCTTGCCTTGAACAAGAAGAAGCAGCATGTCTTTGATGTCTTGTAGGCGAAGCCTTTTGAAGCCGCCTTCCTTGAATGTGTGAAGCTTGTCATCATCTCTTCGAACAGTGATCCAATCCAGATGTTTGTAGCCATGCCATTCGACAATCTGAAGCTTTGTGACAGCGTTGATTTTACGTCTGGAATATACATCACGAGCAGATTCCCTGTTGACAGCAAATCCATATAATTTTTTACGTTTGCGTCCCCAATGTGAGATTCCTTAGAGGGCATATTTGTCGTAGTTGATCGTTGTTTGACTCTACATTGCATTAGGGACCAACTCTTCAATCCATTTGATATGACTATAATCTGCAACCTTGGTTTTTGTGAAAGAAGTTGCATAGGTTCGGCTTGAAACACCACCACATAGATACGCAAGGTTGTTTTTGATGAAGTGATCAAATGGTATGACTTGACGGCCGGGAGAGTTAGGTATCAGGGGTAGTGGCTTTCGTAGATCATGAGGATATTGTTGTCCTTTAGGGTTATGCCAATCGAGCTGCTCTGTGGTTACCTTGTAGACTTCTTCAAAGAAATATTCAAGCTCGACCAGACTCTTGCATGTGCCTTTCATAAGCTCGAATGTTGGACCGTCTAATAGTTCAGGGATCAGAGTTTCAACATTGAGCCTATTCATCAACACAACATTTTATTCTCCATATATAATAATCAATTGAATATCCTCCCTCAGTTGATTAACAATTGAATATTCCCAACAGATCAGGTTTTATTGTAACAATGTTCTAGAAAGGTGATGATCCCCATTGGATGCCATCCATTCACATGATGTCGTTTTGATGCTGTCGTCACTTACCCGTTATCCCACTACCAAATAACCAGTTGAGAAACTCATCAAACCTTAGGATAACAAGGATTACCATTAATAATGGAAGAGTAACTTTACAACCAATTAAGGGGAGACAAACTTCTGTTAGCTGCGTGTACTTCAAGGACTTATACTCCAGGAGCAAGTGGAAATTAATTCTGGAAAACAAAGAACAATTATCTGCTACAACTGCAAAGAGGAAGGCCACATGTCCAAACAGTGCACCAAACCAAAGAGGAAAAGGGATGATTCATGGTTTAAGGATAAAGTGTTGTTGGTTCAAGCTCAAGTAAGTTGTCAAATTTTACATGTGGAATGTATTCGATTTTTGGCAGATCCAGGAATTCCAGTAGGTCAACGCCACACAGACTGTCTTAACTAACCATGTTGCTTATACAAGCTGATGAATTTGGGATGCTTATAACTCTAATATGTGATGAAACTTAACAATGACAAAGTTGCTCTAATGCGAATTTATCTCACTAGGTTCTGACGCTCTTTCTGAGGTACACAATCATATAATGTGAATAATGATATGACTAATCAAGTTGTGCAGGCTATGCCGTCTTTCTGAACTGTTCAAATGGTTGTGAAACCATTCAGAGACTTAAATAATCAGTGATAGTCAAAATCTTTCCTTATATCGGTATCTGATTGAATCCCTAAGGTAAGCTGTTCAAAAATTCTAACTCTTCTGCACAACAAGGTGATTTGATATTATCTGTGATTAAACAACTAAAACCCAAGTAGTTCCTTGTACCAAGACGAATCTGGAAAATAAAAGTGTCAATGATACTTTAACTGTTGAGCTTGAAAGATATAAGGAACAAGTCAATATGTTAAAAGAAGGACAAAACATTGATTTAAAGAGTCAAGATAATGTTTTAGATTCATGTGCACAGTCTGTAGAGATTGCTCATCTTAAACAAATCTCTTTTAGGAACATTTAAAAGAAAAGGAATCTTTATTGCAAACAGTTACACTTCTCAAAAATGATTTTAAGAAAGAAGAATCTAGAAACCTTGATAGGGAAATAGCCTTAGAAAAGCAGATCAAACACCTAGATAATATCGTTTTTAAAAGAGATCAATCTGCATAAACTGTTCACATGTTGACGAAACCTTAGTTTTTCTATGATAATACCACTAAACAAGCTCTAGGTTTTCAAAATCCTTTCTATCTGAAGAAAGCTCAGCAGTTGGAACCTATGCTATATGTTGGTGATATAATTCAGAAAACCAATCCTATTGTGATCCCTGACTCAGAAGCGACCTTAACACTTGCTGAAGAGAGTCGTTCAAAAATGCTTTTAAAATATAAGGATAATATGATGCAAGAAAAGATAAAACAAATTGATACTACACCAATCGATTATGCTGCTCTTAATAAGCTTTATAAAGATTTTGAAACACGGTTTGTTCCATAAACTGAATTATCTGCTGAACAAGCCTTTTGGTCACACAACTCTGTAAATTCCTCAGAACCTGATCTTTTTTATAGACCCACCAATGTTGAGATTCCTAAAGAACTTCCTAAAGTCAACATGGTGAATACGAGTTTGAAGAAACTTAAATACATTTGCTACTTTGATGTGGTAGTCAAAGATTGAAACCTACCGCCACAATACTATCACTAAGGGCACGTGTAGAACATACAAAAGCTTGTTTTAGGGATGAAATAAGTGCATTTTTAAAGCTCTGAAGGACCTGATTTTAGTACATTCAACAACAAATTGGTTTGATGTATGCTGAAGGTCTAAAATGTCTTCTATCAAATGGAACAGGCTGTGGAACAACATCGTGTAGAGTCAAAAACATTTGAAGTTAAAATGAATCAAGCTTTGAACGAAAATGAACGACTCTTGGTACAAGTGATGAGCAAAGAAATTGTGAACTTGATTTGTAAATTTTCCTCTATGGTTTGCTTTTGTAAATATGTTGATATGTATGTGAAAAGTGTCTCAAACTTGAGAACGAGCTTGCAAGAAGGATTTTGTGAAATGAGATTTACGATAAATTGTTCAAAAGGTTTACCACTTTGGAAAAACATTGCATTTCGTTAGAAGTTGATACTCAACTTAATCAGGAAATTTTTCAAAGGAACAATTCTATTTCAAATCAAAGTGCTCCAAGTTTTGATCAATTGTTTGTATTAAATGAATTAAAAGCTCAGTCCCAAGAGAAAGACATGGTCATAAAAAAGTTGAAAGAGAGAATTAAATCTCTTAGTGGAAATATGGATAATGATATGATCAAACAAGACTTAGAAGAGATTGAAACCATAAATATTGATATTGTATCATAGGGTTGGACAAAGTTATTTGCTGAGAATGAGCATTTGAAACAGACCTATAAGCAACGTTATGACTCGATTAAACCAGCACGTGTTCGATCAAAAGAACAATGTGCTGACTTAACTAATCAAGTCAATCTAAAGTCTATGGAAATTTCTGATTTAAATGCTTGTCTTCAAGAAAAAGTTTTGGTAATTATAATCTCAAGGATGAATTGAGGAAAACTCAAAGGAAAAGATTTAGCTTAATAATAAAGTTACCACATCATCTAGTTAATCAAAAGATATTAGGAACCAATAACCCCTAAATGTTGATAAAAGGTAGCTCACTCTGCCTATATTAAGCGCACTCAGGAAGAAGCTGCAGTTTTTAGGGATCTAGTCGATCATATTCAAGTAAATTATCCCCTAGACCCAACCCTAGAATCTGCCTGTAAGTATACTAAACTAATTCAGGAGTTGCTTACAAAAATCAGTAAAACCTGCCCTAGTCTCAACAATTCTGGAGAACAATTACTTCTCCCACTTTTTGTCGAAGCAAAAAGTGTTGTAGAGGTGGTCTTTGCAAGTCTTGTTTTTGACGAATGCTTAGTCACTTGGTTAATGTAAAGTAAAAAAATAATGACAAAATTGCAAGTGCTCCCCCTTGGTGTATACTCCCCCTTGCTTGGGGCACCAAGTAATCGAGCTATAGATGCGTTGCTACAAAAGGCAAGCAAATATATATTTGGCAATCACAAATGCACACATATACATTTCACATAATGAACATCCATCATCAACAAAACTAATGAAAATAATGTTAAATCCATTATAAGGGATAAAAAATAAAATTTGGCATTAAAGCCATAAGACAAGAGAGTTAAAGTTGAAAAGATAAGACAACAACTAAAAGTCCTAAATTTTGGGATAAAATCTTGTCTTTCTTGTAATCCAAAGGGTTTGGGGTATCGTAAGTGTGGATTTAGTGCGGAAGGTATGGTGGGTTTGAAGATCCAAGATGATGTTAGATGTAGGAGCAAATGAAGTGAACACCTTCTTGTAGGCTTTGAATTTGATTGACTTTGTTGGTACAACATCTACATATGTGTAGATGAGGATTGTGATTGGTGATAGGGATTAAATGATCAAACTTGTTGTGGAGAGAGAGTGTTTCATTTTATGGAGTGTGTTCTTGAATGTATTCAATCATGAGATGCATTTCATGTAATAGTAATCCAATTTCACGTTGAGAGTTACTACAACATTGACATGTCATGAGGTGAAAATGAGCTAGTCTTGATTCTAAGACTTCGGGTGGAGTGATATGTGGATCAATTTGATTTGATTTGAGTTTTGAGAGATGTTCTTGAATGATTTTCCTTTTGATTGTAGGTGTGGAATCATTTGAGGAAGTAGACATTTCATTTTTGAGTATCAAAGTTGTGAAAGTGTGTCTTATAAGAGACACGGGGTGCATGCTTTGGCATGAAGGTTCTTGGATTATATGGAGGTATTTTATCCTAAGGTTTAAGATCCATATAGCATCATATAACATGGTTATAAGAAAAAGTAGAAAAAGTTAAAAATCAAGAAAATTTGAAGTTTGGCGCTTGGACTGAGTGAGCCACGGATCTACCAAAACAACATACGAATCTACCATATGGTGGATCCGTGGGTCGCAGTTGTCAACAAAAATGACTAGAACTACGGTTTTTCACCAAAAACTCAAAGCAAATTATCATTATGCTAAAATATCCATACGATATGTCATGATAAATAAGTGCATAGTTTCATCATCTAGTTCAAGCATGCATATCATTCATTCGGATACATTTAGTTCAAGATGGCATTGCTTAACACAAAATATGCTACATACATTTAATATGATAGCATAATATTATCCTAAAGTAGCAATTCATAATTCCTAGAGAATCAGTTATGCCTAATTTAGAAATGATCCACGGATGATCGATATCCTAGCAAAGGGGATGATTGGTTTGAGCTTTCTACTGACGATGGTGAGTATGGTATGTCAAGCTTAGCTTCTTCACTCTCATTCCTCTTTCTCTCATTCTTTCTATTGATGGAACTTATCATTCGATAGTGCAAGACGAATTGTAGTATATGATAAGGACAAAAGAGTTTAGGATGTCTAGCAAGAACGAATCGATAAAGGCAAGTAATGAGTAAACCATATGGAAGAGGACAATTGACTCTATTTTTGACACTCTCGATTTTGTGAGCAATGAAGTAGGCAAGGTTAAAGTTTTGAGAGTTCTTGAGATGATGGAGCATGATAGCGGAGCATGCATCTGTGGAGCTCTTATGAGCGTCGACACAAATGACATTTTCTCGAACAATGAGTTCCTAATCCTTGATGTTAGGAGGAAGATTATTTCGAAGGATAATTGTAGGATTTGAGTAACTTTAATGACTTGAAGGAATGCAAATGTTTTGAATGACATCTCTAATGTTTGGAAGATTAGTTTGATAAGAGGCATGTTTTTCACGAGTAGTGTTTAAAAGTTCTAATGAGTAATCTTTTGAGAAGACACATGTTCCTTTGTATGGAATTTGAAGGACTTGACCGAATTTTTCGAGTGACATAATGAACTCTTTGTCTCGAATGGTGAAACCAATCGAAAGAGACATATCATGCACATTTCGAATTAGTTTGAATTTGTGATCGAATTCGATGATGAAACGAGGGCAAATATGACAATTTAAGGTGAGGACACAATCAAATTGAATGGATTTAAATTGATCAACGATGTCGTTGCCAAAGGTGAAAGAGGATTCAATGTGTCTTCCTTCATGAATGAAGCGATTTTGAAGAGTTTTGAAGGAGCTTTTGGCATTGTTTGGAGTAGACCTTTGGTGATGGATTTTTGGTATGTAGGCTTTGGTTCTTTTGTAGTCGGATTTCATCATTCCAAGCATAATTTAAACCTAATAAATTTATAATTAGTATATAGATAAGTATATTAAAAGTAAGTCATGATTTATGTGTGTGATTCATGTACACGATGTAGTGAATCACACATCTTCATTTTGCTTTATCTCTCAAATCAAATGAGTCAAGATAACACAACAATCGTAAATCTTGAAGATTCATTCAAGAGAGGGTAATCGTTTTTTATTTGTATTAACTATGTAGATAGACAATATTTGTTAAAAAAATTTCTAATTGTGAGTTAAAAAAAATTATTTTTGGCGAATCACATTGAATGTGAGTTCCAAGTATGGAAAAACAAGTTAATCTATTGTTTCAAGTCTTTTTCCTTTTATGGAAAGAAAAATAAATATTTCAAAATAAAGATTTAGTTGAGAAAAACTTACAATTGTAAATGTAGATGTCAAGAAATGTATGGATCTATCTTACTTATGGCTTGAAATGATGTTGGCGGGAATGCTCAATCTTGGGTGGTATGAGATGTAGGTGGTGGTATGTTATTGGAATAAAAAAGCAAGTGGTCCATCAATTTAAATGTAGGGTATCCTATTGACTCACGGATCCACCTTAATAGCGCACGAACCTCCTTATGGTGGATTCGTGGTCCGCAAATCTCCAAAAATACGGACATATTTGACTTTTGAGCAAATTGAGATACGGTGTTGTGTTTTTGGCAATTGAAATGTGTTATACATACTATTAGGGGTATGTGATATAATTTTCGGAGTCGACGTCTAAGTTTTGAGTGAACCGTGCAACTTGTCGTGAATTTCCCGATGGAATTCCAACGTAGTCGATCCTACTAGGAGTGTGTTATCTTTTAGCATAAGTTTGACCATTACTAATAACACAATCATTTATGAACATTTAGACTCAACAAAACATCGTCAACACAAGTGTGAGTTGCAATTCGATGATTGTTCTTTTCGACTTTTCAATCGATTTTATAATTTTATGTATTGACCACACATGTAGATTTTGAAGATCTCTATGGTCATTTTATTGATATTTTCTTAATCTAATAAAATTCTAATCTTGATTATGTTCACGATCAGAAGTTTTGTAATTGGAATTTGTAATGCGAATTTGTAGAATACAAGTAATCTTTGATATATGAGAAGCAAGAACTAGTAAGAGAAAGTAGAAGAAAGGATGTATTTTGTAGAGAGAGAAAGTGCTAAACATGAAATGAATTAAGAGAAAATGAGAATACAACCAACCAACCACCCTCTCCATGGCATGGAGAGGGTATTTATACATCAAGGGTGGCCGGCCATAGGCCTTATTAGGCTTTTCATGGCCCTTTGGGCCATATTAGCTTATAAACTAAATATTGATTAACTACGGGCTTTGACTAGTTAATATTAGAAGTGACCAAGACTTTTCTTGTTCCTAACAATCTCCCCCTAAGGGAGGTCACTCCAATTTACAAAAATTTAAACTTAGCATACTATGCTTCGATTTTAGTCTTGAGCTCGTAGTCTTTAACTTCAATCATTAACTTGTGATTTGATGTAGTGAACATAGACTTTAGGTCTTGAGCTTGTTCCTTAGCTTGTCTTGAATGTGATCTTGAACACCTTGAGATCATTAACCAAGCATAATCTTGTTTCGCCATCTTGTTAACTTTGCCATCTTGTGAACTTGTGACTTCTGGACCGACATACTCATACCTTTCTTGATTTGTTGACTTGAAAAGCTTTAATGTTGCATCTTTCTTGAAGTGTTTTCTTTAACTTTAACACTTCGTCACTTTGAGAATCAGAGTGACGAAAACTTCTTTGAAATTCGTTGACTTTAATACTTCGTCACCTCAAGAAAGACGTACGGTATCAGAGTAGCGGAAGTCTTGAAACATGTACTTGAGCTTTCATGATGTCTTTATGTTTGTCGGTCGGGTATGAGCATGTGGCTATGAATCATGACTCGTCGGGAATTAGCTGCACCAATCGTCAGGAGTAACTGCAGGTTTAGGTTAGCGATAATCAACAGATATGGACGAAAGTGTCTTTGTCACTTCGTCAAATACGGTTGCAATAACCACTGTAACACCCCCAAATTGGGTCGCAGCGGAATATGGGTCCGGGGCGTGTTACTTCTCAGATCAATAACACAAGATATATATAGAACGACCAAAAAGTCATTTGAAAACGATACATTGGATTTAACAAAGTAATTGTTACATAAGCCCGAAGCTTAACTTGTTCACTTGATCAAAATACAAAGATTTTCAGCCCATGACAGATAACAAAATGAAATGTGACAAAATCTTTAATGCATGACATCCAAATCAAAACCACCAATGTATCCATCGCACCTCGTGCTTATTGATCCCCTGAAAAACATTGCTTTAAAACGTCAACAATAATGTTGGTGAATTCATAGGTTTGATAAATCATATATTGTAGGACCACAAGATCTCCCAAGTGTATGATAATGCAACAGATGCAGATATCATATAAATGTAATTACGTTGCTCTAAGCTCATGACACTGATGCTTGACATGTATGGATGCCAAATTAATGGCCGTTTGCCCGTGGTGATGTTCTAACCCGCAACATCCTATATTCGACATGGTATACGTTCGTTTCACTAGTGATAGCTAATCACCCGAACGGGGTTGTCAAACCCAATAGATCTATTTATAACATTCGCGCTCACAATTAACAGTTCATGATAATGGGCTCAGATTGGGTTATCGCTACTTAGGCAACATGTAATCATAATATGAAACTTAACCACTTGTGTCCAGTTGTAAAACATTGCATGTTTTTCACCCCAAAAACTTTGTAAAACAAAAGCATGTAAAATGTGGGGCTATGAACTCACCTTGAGTGAGTAATGCTAAGTGTATCACAAATAACGCGCCACGCGAATTGATCAAATGCAACCTAATTAAATTAAGGTCGTATAAGTACCGAGTACTTAATCTAACAATATTGAATATAATCCTAAAGTTGTTACATCGTACTATCGTTCGGGCTATCATAATTAAAGAGGTCATGACATGACGTTCGAGGAGTTAGGACACTTTAAATCGTAAATCCAACAACTCGTCGAAACGCCATCCGAAGAGGCCTCATTATGAAACTCCCTAGTAATATAGTACTTTGATAACCACATAATATTCTATATAGCTCAATCACCAACTAATGGTTTTGGAAAAATTGTGTTTAATAAGTTAAAACGTTTATAATTACCGTTTAGTAAAACTGGCGTAACTTTCGCGTTTTAAACCCGATTCTCGTTTTAAACCCGATTTCTCGCGTTTCTTATGCTCCATCTTTTCGTTCAAGGACGAATTTATCATAAATTGACATTTTGAATTTCGGACCTAATGGGTGGAACAGAAAAAATTTACTGTTCACATCAGACCTTATATTTATTTTTATCGATTTAATTGTCGTAAAAACAGTATACACGTCGTTATTTTATCGTTAATTATAGCCTCCGTTGTTTATTGATTCTTTCGAGGACAGTTCTCGTATTTGAAAGTTCTACATATTTATGAGGTTTACAAAAATATAACTTTCTGTCATGAATAGTAACTTTTATAAAAATAGTTTTATATAAAGTATTAATTTCGTAACACCTCGCGAAATTCATACTTGTTCGTTATTAATTTGAAAAATTACTCGATTTCTATCATTTTGGAATCCTAAAAATATGTGTTATTTTGTTAAAAATATATCCACCACTTGCTGTTTATATTTGTTTATAAAAAATGTTTATATAAAAATTTACGTACGACTGCGTTGTTCTTACGTATAACTGTTTTTAACGTAACTATTTTCGGTTATTAATCCGTTTTTAAATGTTTTTAGTACCTTTTCGGAATCGTCGTGGGAATTTTATTAATCTTATAAAATATATAAAATTGGGTATCGTTATAATTCGAATCTTTGGACAGCAGTTAGGTTGAGTTTGTTAGTCCATTTTAACCTTTTCTTTATACTTTAACACATATTTGTATTTCTACCACAAGATTCTTATTATGTCTATATTGGGTTATTATATCATATGTATATTCATATAATACTGGTCCATAAGTTCATTATTTGCCAAGATCATCAATGATCACAAGTTATTAACTTTACATGATATCATAAACTTTGTATTAACTTTTAAAATTACACCGTTTACATATGTAACTTTTCTATACTTAAACCAAGATTGTACAAGACTTATATATCTTTTTCTCAGTGATTTTTTATCATAAGTGATGCTCAGTAATATGGTGAGAAGAAAGTGTTCAAAATCATATTCACAAGAAAAACTTTCATCATTTTTCATGTTCAAAAGTATCCTAATGGTGATTTCACTTAATAGCACATCATATATATAAAACTCATACCATGAAAAGCATAAAGGGTTTAAAATAGACCTTATGATGGATAGATGATGATGATAACAAATCGCTCTAAACCCGTGTTGTAGCCTTTAAAACCCAAGCTTGCACTAAAGAAAACCCTTATTTTGCTTAGAACAATACCCTCTAGCATTCCTTTTTTCCTTGCTTAAGATACTTGTAAATGGTGATTCAATCTGTACTTGCAAAAGCCTTGTATATCTTAGTATAGGGGTTTTATAGAAGTGTATGGATTGTAGAAAATTTTGTATGGGTTTGTTAAAGGGGTGCTTGTTTGCCGTAGCATTTGTGTGCTAGAGAGGTATATTTGCCTCTTTTGTTAAGTGTTTAAACATGTATAATGCTATCATTCTCTTTTACATGGATAAGTAGTTAAAACATTGTTATGGTTAAGTCAAGGAATACATTGCATGGTCATAGGGAATGGTTTCTCTTTAGTCTTTAGGAATGGTCATGGGTATGGTCCTTAGTCAAAGTAAGCTAGGTATGGTGTGCCATTAAAGAAGTATGGTGTAGTATTTGACCAAAAGGAAGTCTTTCTTATTTTTCTTTGTATAACATGCCATAAATTCGGCATATATATGATATACATGGTATATTTGAGTAATTTTTATGTATTGGGTATAAAAGTGGGTATTTGTTGAAGCGTAGAAAAGTTTTCGTGGTTCCGGAGTGCCTCAACCGCAATTTATCGCGCAAACGTATAACTTAACGTATCCGATAAATATAAATGAACAAAGGTTAATAATTATTCTCAAAATAATTATGATACCCTTGATTGAGGTAAACATTTAATTGTTTGATGCCCGTTTACATTGAACGCTAATTTTTGGCGTACGCGATTTAACCTATCGCTTATGATTTAAAGTGAACACGTACATTACAAAAAGTACATTGCGAATTTATTGATGTCGTCAATGACTTGAAAACACAGGGTGTTATAACCATGGTTCCTCGTTGATCAGTATAAATACTGCCTGTGATCATGTATAATTGCCCACCCGACGAATCTCTATGACAGGGTTTCGCAGAGCTGCACTAGCCGTTATCATTACGGAGAGTCTCAAAGGCCAGACAAACACGGTCTATGAGTGAAACCAGCAGATGAAGTTATTATCGATTGGAATAAAAAAATCATTTTTGAAAATTCAATTGGACAGTCAACTTTGTAAAGTTGGTTTTGTGGACACATCGAGGAGTGTTAATCATTTCAAAACTTTATCATCAATCGTCAATTCATAACCTGGAAACAAGTTTGATTCTTCTAGAATCGCCACCATGGTTCTTTCCTAGTTGTCACAACGTTCGATTCACATAGAATCGCACAAGTCACCTACCATGAGCTTGTTTGATGTTGGCTCAAGTAGGATTTCCATCTTCATTGTGAATGATATCACTCGGATGTTCTGGCAAAATCACAAGGATAATGCGTAGGACTCTTAGTATATTTCTCGTTATTCACATTGTGTGAAATAGCAAGCATAATTTTGACAAGGAGTCTAAAATGAGATTTATGGATGATCACTCTTTTGGCACTAGGACTATTGTGCACTTTTATTTTAGTGTTCTAATACAACCGGGTTCCTGATCCGGAAGGCGGGAGCGGATGCCACCTTTCATATCAACTAACTCGGAGTGAGAAAGTCGATAGAAATGCGTGTAATCTCCATGAGAAATGAAACAAGAGTCTGTTGAGAGACCTTGAGTGGCTAGGGAGGGTTGTGCTTAGCGTCACTGGGTCCATGACTATCTTCAATGTCAGACAACACCTTAGTGTTTCCGACAGTTTATGTATTGGTATTGACCGGTTTTGCTAAAGTTTATAAAGGGCCTTCTTTATTTTCACGCTTTTATATTACATTCTTTTTCATTCTTCAACCCCTTCAGCGCTTACCGAGACATCATAACTAACACCTTGTTGGGTTTATTCCAGTGCTAGCTCCATCTTAGTCGGCACTTTTCTCGATTCTTACTTTTTCTCCTTTTGTATCATACCCAAGGACTTCTACACTAACTAGTGGATATCCCTGGGTAGATCCCTCCGGTTCTGGCAGGATCATGGGATTTTAATACATAAGCCTAACCGCTTTATAACTTCATAACTTTAAGTACATGGTCGGTCTTTTGGGTATTTCATCACAATCCTTACAAAATCATTGAGAAATTTCAATCAAAGTGGTTGATATAAATATCAAAAGATTTACACTTTGAGAGTTTTTCATTATCACAAAAAGCTCCCCCTTAACATGTGCATCGTAATCGTAGTACATGCTAAGTGTGGAGTGCATCGAGTCCATTTTATATGATCACATTTCAATACAAATTAGGTTCAGTTTAATCACATTTTCTCCCCTTATCTAAAATGTTAATCCCTTGATATTTTGGATATCAATTGATTAAACGTACGGGGAAAAAATGTTACGTAATATCTAACAGGAACATTTTAATACTTCCCCTTAATTTTTGAGGGTTTATAAGACAGTGCTGAGTATAATAATTTGAATTTTTTTGAATTTACTAAGAAATTCTTGAAAATTTTGTACTCGAGCACTCCTTAATGTCACCTTAATATCGACACTACATATATACAAGTTTCACAAGTTAATTATTATGTACAAGGTTTGACCTGATTATGATGAGAACATCATATGATACGTCATATGGTCCTTTGTAGCAGCCAAAAGTCACCCTCGTATGGTCTCCCACCAACAAATCTTTCCAAACTTCTCATTATCCTCCTTGACTTGAGCTGTTTGTCTATCGCTTGGATCATAGCTTTTGCTCGTTCCCTATCACTCTATCTCCAAATTGTCTGTGGTAGATATTCCATCCTTATCCCTTTCAGACAATCATCAAGAGCTGTTCGAACGTCATTAAGTGTTCCGTCGATAAACTTGTGAAGTTCATCAACACACATTAATTTATTCTTCTTGTCTCTGTTCTGATAGATGAATCCTCTGGGATTGAAGTATGCAGAATATGCTTCTCTTCATTTAAGATCAGATCTGTATGAATCCGGCTTGGTGATGTTGAGCTTCTTTTGGTAGCTCTTGACATCTAATTGAAGGTCTTCAACACGCCTTTGGATTACAATACTTCTTGTGAACATTCGGAAAGAGACACTGAAAGCTAGATGTTCTTCAACATTGAGATTTGTCAGTTTGCCTTGAATAAGAAGAAGCAGCATGTCTTCGATGTCTTGTAGGGGAAGCCTTTTGAAGTCGCCTTCTTTGAATGTGTGAAGCTTGTCATCATCTCTTCGAATGGTGATCCAATCCAGATGTTTGTAGCCATGCCATTCGAAAATCCAAAGCTTTGTGACAGCGATGATTCTACATCTGAAATATACATCATGAGCAAATTCCCTGTTGATAGAAAATCCATAGAATTGTTTACGTTTGCGTCCCCAATGTGAGATTCCCCAGAGGGCATATTTGTCGTAGCTGACCGTTGTTTGACTCTACATTGCATTAGGGACCAACTCTTCAATCCATTTGATATGACTATAATCTGCAGCATTGGTTTTTGTGACAGAAGTTGCATAGGTTCGGCTTGAAACACTACCACATAAATACGCAAGGTCGTTGTTGATGAAGTGATCAAATGGTATGACTTGATGACCGCGAGAGTTAGGTATCAAGGGTCAGAGTTGACTCTTGTCAGTTGTCTTGGATGTCTTTTTCAAGCTCGATCAGACTCTTGCATGTGCCTTTCATAAGCTCAAATGTTGGACCGGTTAATAGTTCAAGGGTCAGAGTTTCAACATTGAGCCTATTCATCACGAATGCTGAGAAATCAAAAGGAGTGTCCGTCAGCTCATCAAATGACTCACATGGGTTTTATTGCCTAGCCAAGTTGCTTAACCAAGGTTGTACTTGTCCATTATCAGCTGGCAAAGTCTTGTTCCAATCACGATCAGGAGTAGGAGGTCTTGTAGGTTTCTAAAACCAATCAGAAAGTGGATAGGTTTCTTCTTCAGGTTGATCGTCAGTGACTCCTATTTCAAACTCCTGATGTGTGTGTTTTTCAAAGTCATCGGCAGTGTGCATTGGCTCCTCCGCTTGAGCAGTCTGGCCAGCATACTGGTGATGAGATTTGGACCCTTCATTGAACTTGCCAGTTTTCTTGGATGTCTTTTCTTTTGGAGCACTGGTTGACTCTGGTTCTTTTCCAGCTCGTCTTCTCTTAGACCCCTGGTTTGATCCAGCGGAGGGTTCTTCGTCTTTATCCTCATCATCTTTGCGTCTTTTAAACAAGACCGTATCACCATAAGTGTCAAGAATGAGCTTGTCACTTTCGTAAGCTTCAACCAATGCCTTGTAGAGATTCTTTTGTTCATTAGATCTATTGACTTATTGCTCTCCATCTTTTTAATGAGAATCTTCTTCAGTTCTAATTCAGATAGGCTGGCAGCTATAGCAAGAGATGTCTTGGATTCAGTAGATTAACGAGTCATAACCTCAGCTTCAAGTTGTTCGTTAACCGTATTCTCAATTCTTGGCAAAATCTTAGAGACTTGTGCCTTAACTTGTTGTTTGACTTGGTCCTTGATTATTTTCTTTATGCTGTCATCAAGTTTATTAAGAAAGTCTTCTTTTTCCGCTTGAGCTTCATCTCTGAGTCTGTTAGATTGCAACTGAACAACTTTTTTTACGGCTTCATTCATCTTGTTTGCAAGGTACGCATCAACAATGCTGGGAATGGAAGAAACTGCTTCAACAAATTGGTTTGTTTTCTTAAACTTAAAGAAGTCAGTTTCCAAAGTTTTAAGTCTATGGTCGAACCCGAATAAAGAGCCAAAGTTAGGAAGATCGTGCAGGGAGGTGCTTGGAACAATTGTTGATGTGGGAGCTGGTGTTTGTTGCATATGTGTGATGAGAGGAGTGGGTGGTGGAGGAAGAGTTGTTGCAAACACAAGAGGTGGCTCAGCAATAGTGGTGACCAGAACATCTACAAGCAAAGTTGTCTCAGTGTTAAGATTAAATATTGAGTCAATACCTATATCTGGTCTGAGGTTGAGCATGTTAGATACGAAGCCAGATGACACAGAAGAACTCTGCTGTTGACCTTCAGGAATGATCGGTGTGATGAGTATCACATGAGTATCTTCTGTTTCCTGAGTTGCTTGAACATTAGGCAATGGAGCATCCATCATCACAGTGTCTCTTCCCTCCAGATTATCATTCACATCCCTGTATAGCTCATTCGCTTTGTACTCTTCATGTGTCGCCTCTTAAACCATCTCTTCTTCCTCAGTATTCGCTCCTTGAACTTCTTCATCACTGTTATCATCATCTGTTGATTCAACATGTGATGGTGTTTGAACCCGGATCAAAGCTATCATCTTTATTTACTTCTTCTTACCTTGCTTAATCATTATGAGTTGAAAACTTGGGATGAACAAAGTCTTCACCATTATTGTCAGATTCAGTCCGTTCATCATCATTGTCATCATCGTGTTTACTCACATTATCTTCATCATCATCTTCTTCTTCACTTGACTTCCAAGAGATTTGCTCATCATTAGATTCATAAGTCGGTACATCAGGAACCCTTGGTGTGACACCAGTTCCTTCATGTGCACCTGAACCGCTGGGTTGAGAGAGGTGAAGTTGTGTTTTACTTCTTTCAATGGCCAATTTTATTTGTTCATCCTCAGTCAATGCTATATCTGAGAGAGTTTCCAATCCAAGAGCTGGTTGCTTTTTCTTTCCAGACTTTGCTACCTTAGTGGTTGATTTGACTCTTTTACCGGAGGAAGGCTTGGGTGCTTCATCAGTCTTTGTCCTGGAAGATCGACGTACATATTTTGGTTTTGGTTGCACCTTTCTAGTAGCAAGACCATGGTAAGTCTTGTACGCTTCAGATTCTTTCATTGTTGGATTGGTTAGATAGTCTGGAAGAATGGCACCGTATCTTTGAACAACTTCATGCTGAGGAATGAATCTCATAGTTATGAGAATAGGATCATCATTAGCCATGCACCAGTCTACCCTTTTTCTTCTTGGAATGGATTGGTCTTGTGACATGAAGTGATTGATGATAACTTTTGTGAATCTTGGGTAAAACATGTATTTGTTCTTTCTTGACTCCTTGTTTTTGATCTGAAAGACTAGGTCTTCCCAGAGAAGGTAAACATAGTCAACTTTATCCTGGTGATACAATCCCTAAAGTATCTGAGCCCTAGAAAGACGAAGTGTGTCAATTCTGGTTACTTTACCACTGAGACACTTGTTGATGATAGTTCCAAAAGTTCTCCAAGGTTGATGTAACATATCAACTTTGACATCAGAGAGTAATTTGATGTTGCCAGGGTAGCCAAGTTCTCTAATGAAGGTTAGTATTTCCTCTTCAAATGGAGGATCTACAAACTTTTGTACATGAAGTTTTGGATAAATCAAAATCATGTTTCTGAAAGTTTCCATATCAAAAGAATAGCTCTTCTTGTTCATCTTGAATCTGATATGATGCTTTTGATAGGTAATTGTAGCCTAAAACTCCTGCATGTAGAAGACAGGGACACTTGCTATGATCAAGAAGGCTGGATAAAAAGGAGTGAGAGTGAGAACATCCAAAGCAACTTGAAAGGTGGGTTCCTTGGGTTTGAATGTGGTGCTCAATCTGTAGTTGCAACTGCCAATCGTAAGACATTGTTCCCTTGGAACAAGAGCATCGTCCAAAGCTTGTTGTTGTTCTTTAGTCATACTCATGATTCTGCTAAGAAAGAGTCGATACAGTTTATATATAACCAAATTTATATATACACTATATATAGAGACCCTGAATTGGCACTTAATGCATGTAACACATTTAGAAGGATAACCATTGAAAGAGGTAACTTAAATTGGCTTAGATGAAGTAATCTAATTTTAACTTGATTAGATTTCAAAGACAATCAATTTTAAATTTGCTACCTAACTCAAGTTTTAAGTCACCTTTTGGTTAGAATCTACGTGTTTATGATAATTAGCCTTTTTGAATCCATTAAGTATGATTGAATTTGGATTTTAAGTGAAAACTGCGAATTCGTGTCCTACATCACATTGCTAATTCAGATACTGAAGGCACAATGCGAATTCGTGTCCTTCATGACATTGCAAATTCGGTCTGTAAAGGCTGATTGCAAATTCGGACGTTGAAGACTTATTGCAAATTCGAAAGACACAGAAACTGCCAATTCGTGGTCTAAAGGTTCATTGCCAATTCGTATAATACTAGTGCCTGTGAATTCGTGTATAACTATCACTGCTAATTCGGAAAGCACTAATCTCCTGCGAATTCGTGTATTACTATCACTGCCAATTCGTATACACCTAGAACTGCAAATTCAGAGGGTTCTAAAATTTGAGTTTTTAATTCGAGTATGTCATGTGTCTTTTACTTCACAAACTTCACGTATTTAGTATCATAAGGTCAACAAAAAATGTGTTGTCACCATTTAAGCACATATACATCACAATTTTGACAAACAAATAAACTTTTCAAAAATTTAGGAGTTCCCAACCATCAAACACCTCATATCAGGATTACAACTCATACACACACACTCATATACACATGTAGCATTTATTCATAACAAAACCCATAAGTATTTCAGTCAAAAACTTCAAGAACGCGGAATTCGACATAAGGAATTAATCAAAACAGACGCATATGATTACTATATTAAAAACTGTTACAAGCGAGTCATAATCACCCAACAATGAACAAAACCCCTCAACGAATTTACATTTTTATTCAGTTTTGAATTTGAAGAACCCTAATTTGATTATTAGGGTTTTTGAAATTAAATCCTTATGAAAAAGTAATTCTATCAAGATTTGAGCTCATTGTGGTGAGAAGAACATTATTTGAATTATACCTTAAGCACAAAAATGTTTAGAAATCAAAGATGAAGGGTTGGCGATCTGTGGAGGGTTTTTGAGAAAATAGAGGTGTATGCGTATCTATCATTACTTGATCAATGCCTACAAAATATAAGCCCATTTAAAACTCAACCCATGTGCAAGCACCTCCATGACCAGCTACTAGACACTCTTAAGCAGCTTACCTACCTACTTAAGCCTTCCCATGGCCAAAATCAAAGCCACATCTCCTCCCTTTTGACCACAACAGCCTCGACATGCTCCCATGGTGTCCAACACCTTCACTCTACATCCTAGACCTCCACAACTCCTTTCATAGCCTCAACACATCATATTATAGCTCTTACACATGTCTTGATCAGATGATAGAAGTTCCTTAACCTCCTTGCCTCCATTCGACTATAAATAGGACCTTCCATACTTCATTCAAACTCGCACCCCATCTTCTCTATCTATAACCCAAGTGAGCAACTATTCTCTACTCCATTTGATCCTAGGATCATCTAAGAAGATCAAGAAGTGAAGCCTTGAATAATTGAAGCCCCGGAGTAAAGAAACTAAGCGTACGAAGTGTTTTCAACCCAAAACGACCCATACGACTCCATTATTGCCCTTTGAAGCTCAAACCCAGGTTCTAAGGATTATAATTCTGATCATATGCCTTTATGATGTTCATATGATTCTAAATAAACTCTTGTTAAAGTTTCATAACTCAATTCACGCTCATTTTCCATTTTGATCCAAAACCGTACATCTGAAACCCTAATTTTATGTTTTTCTTAAAACTAAATGTTATAATGGTTAAATATTGTTATAATCTATCCTATCATGCTTAAATAATATTAAAATAACCACTTTATTGATTATTAAAGGAATTTGAACTTAAAACCCGCGCGTTTACGTTTTGAAACCCTAATTTGACCCGTTTTGCTTCCTAGCTTAACGAATCGTTATTTTGAACTTTCATTATGTTAAACCTTCATATTTTAGCTTATATTAACCATCTATAACCTGCTAATATCATTTAGAAACTTAAAATAAGCTTGCATGGCAATTTGGACATGTTTTGTAAATATTATCCATGCAAGGGGTATATATCGTAACTTTCTAAAACTTATAACTAAAGGGGCTGAATATGTCATTTTATCAAAGTTATAACTATAGGGGTCTATTATGTCACTTTCCAAAGTACAAGGTTTACTTTGTATATCTTTTAAAGTCAAAGGACCAAACTCGTAAAAGTGCAAACTCCAAGGGTATATTCTGCCACTTTTCAAACTCAAGGGTCTAAAATGTAACATTTTGAAAAAGTATAAAAACACATTCAAAACATTACAAGACATAACTTTAATTAACGCTTCTCGTGCTTATCATTTCCAGATATTGATCAAAACGCTTTAAACCGATTATATCGTATCACAATACTAGGGAGCTTCATATTAAAGGGTTTTTATCTTGGTATTACGTTCTGACTGAGTTGTTGGGTTTACGATTTAAAGTGCCCTAGCTCCTCAAACGTTTACTGAATGACTTCTGAATTATGATGGCCCGAACGGTGATACAATAATTCCAAACTTTCCAATCAAACTCATAACAATATTAGACTCTCTGAACCAAAGTTCTAGAGTACAATCTACCTAAGACTTGACATATTTACTCAGGTTGCGTGACGTGGCTGTTTACTATCATTTTGCTATATCAACCTTCCCCGGTTAAGATTGTGATATTATGAGCTCTTCAAGTCATTAAATTGACTTTTGATGATAATGTGTTAGTGCGATGTGCTTAGACAAGAAACAAGACCAATCAGACCAAACAGACCAAACATGACAATAACGCAGTAATACACTGTTATTATGATAATTGCATTTGTTGCAATCATTACTAATAACGGGTGTATAATAACAATACCATTTTCTATAATAATTGTGTTTATACAATTATTACACTATGACTTGTATTCAAACTATTTATCAAACCTATGAATTTTACTCAACCTTTGTGTTGACTTTTTAGCATGTTTATCTCAGGTTATTGAGCAATATAGGGCACAGAGTGGCATGGACTCGAAGATGTCTAAAACTTGTTATCATTCACATTATATGTAACTAGATTTTAGGACCTCTCCTTTGTAAAACTCTGATTGAAATAAATAAC
Source organism: Tanacetum coccineum (assembly GCA_026074375.1). Lineage (NCBI taxonomy): Eukaryota > Viridiplantae > Streptophyta > Magnoliopsida > Asterales > Asteraceae > Tanacetum > Tanacetum coccineum. Next base: position 17,716 of record BQNB010039193.1, on the reverse strand, counting down.
GTATACTTTATAACAAACTCTCTTTTGGGTCGTTTCTATATTATGATTGTTGTTTTCCATGACGTAATACGCCCAGATTATCTTTTCGCTGCTATATTGTTCAAAAATGGGAGTGGTTACAGATTGGTATCAAGCGCCATGTTCTAAGAACAAGGTCAAAACCTTAACTATAACCACATTTCTTTTCAGCCATCAAAGTCTCCGTGCCACCTACATTCCGGAACAAGTAAGTAAATATACATATCTATTATACTATTACATAAATAACTTATGTTAATTTACACTGGGTTGTTAACAGAATGATGTTTTCTCCTAACCGCATCACTTCGATATTGAGGTTGCTTTTTTCCTCTCTAATATTCTTAACTATACTTCGCCTCAGCGGATTATTTCCACTTCATCGATAACATTACTTTTAAACTCATTCGGGAAACCTCTAACGAAAATAAGATTTCCACTGTATCTCATCTTTTCTCCAATAATACTTATATTGAAGGACTGTACAAGCGATTATAATGCTAATGAAAATACCTGTTCTTCACCAGATCCTATACTCCCACCAACTATTTTAACGAATACATTGGTTCGCGAGGTTAAACTCAAGTAGGTAACCTCCAAATAGAAATTAACACGGATGCTAACTAAAACGTAACACAATCCAGGAAAAAAAAACCCATCTCCGGTATTACCACCATCATTACTATTTGATCCTCGATATTTCTTTGTTCCTGAAGAACTATTACCACCTAAGAAACGAATCTGTTCCCCATCTTCTTCCTCAACTACGTTATCTAATCCATCTCGGAATCAAACCCGTAATTTGGTATCACCATCTTCCTCAGTTTATACTCCTACCGCACCTCAGATATTAGAAATAGGAAAAAGTTCAATTAAGATGCATCTGAAACATCATGAGGAACAAATCGAAGATATTTTGAATTACTTAGATGAACTCTCTTTTCACCGCATTGAGAAAATGGAAGAAGGACGTATTAATGGTAACGAACTAAAGACCGAACTTAAGAGAATCCGCACTCAGATTATCAAACTTCAAAAGAAGCAGTTAGGGCAAAAGGATAAGATTGCCTTTGCTCACTACAGAATTTCCGATCTTGAACAAATCATTGAGAAAATCCAAGCTCGTCACCAAACAAATCAGGAAGATCTTTAGGATGTCATCTACCAGCTCAAAATCAACAAACTCTTAGACTAGTTATAGCTTTATCCTAGCCACGGGATGTGTGGTATAAATAAAAACGCTTGTCAAATCTTGACTATGTACAGTAAAAAGGCAAGTTATTTATAAAGGCAATTCCGTTACGTACCTTATTTCTAGCTTATCTCTCTTTCATCATCATCTCCATCATTTGCATCATTATCTCCGTTTTTCATCATTATGAATCATACCATAACCTCTAAGTGCTTAAAATTCAAAAATAAGCATTACTCTTTAAGCATTTTAAGCATCACATTCTCTTTTATTACTTTTCAAAACTTATGATATCATTCTTACTACGTGTTATCCTCTGTTGATAGAATGCCTCCCAAAAGGACGTCAACATCTGAAACACCAGCCATAACTTTAGCTGCCATCCAGCAACTAATTAATGATGGCATTTCCTCAGCTCTGAAAGCACAAGCTGCATCAATGGCAAGTGCTAGTAATCCCAACAGGAACACCGGACCTACTGGAACTCCTGTAGCAAAAACGGGAAACTATAAAGAGTTCGTTAGCTGTCAACCTTTCTACTTCAATGGTACGGAAGGAGCAGTTGACCTCATTCGCTGGTTTGAGCGGACTGAATCGGTATTTTCTCATAGCAACTGTGCCGAGGAAAACAAAGTGACATTTGCTACCGGTACCTTAACCGATAATGCCCTGTCCTGGTGGAATTCATACGCTCAACCTATTGGAATAGATCAAGCCAATCGAATCACTTGGACCAAATTGAAAAGACTCTTAACCAATAAGTATTGCCCTCGGACTGAAGTCAAGAAGATGGAAGACGAATTTTACAACTTGGTTGTGAAAGGAAATGATCTTAAGACTTACATTAGGAGATTTCAAGAATTAGCCGTCTTATGCCCAAACATGGTACCAAACGCCGAGAAACTATTGGAAGTCTTCATTAGTGGATTACCCAGAAGTATTGAAGGAAATGTTACTGCCTCGAAGCCTCAAACTTTGGAGGAAGCCATCAACATAGCCCAAAGATTAATGGATCAGATAATAAAGCGTGATTCTGTGCAAGAAACCAATAATCATAAACGACGGTTTAAAGATAGAAGAAACACCCACAACAACAACTATCCTAATAAACACAACAATAATAACCACTCCAATAATCACAATCACAACAACTACCAAGATAACCGCAACAATAACAACCATAACAATGATTACCAGCAACAACATCATAAAAGACAAGAAGCCTTTAAGACTTATGCTGCTACCAATGGGTATACTAGAAACCTCCTTGTGTAAAAGATGTAGACTACATCACACAGGACCTTGCAGTGTCAAGTGTCAGGTTTGCAACAAGATAGGCCACCAGACCAAGTACTACAAAAACAAAAGACCAACCACTAGAAACGATCTACAAACAGTATCCATAATTTGTAATGCCCGTGGAAAGAAAGAACATTATGTAAATCAGCGCTCAAAAGCAAATAATTAGGCCACAGGAAAGCATACTTAGAGATGAGCTTGCTTTTGTTCACTTTAGAATTCCTGCCCTAGAGACAACTCTCGAGGATATTCAAGTTTCATCAAAATCTTCTCTAATCTGAAAACCCCAATCATCAAGCTACAATCCATGTCCATTTGTTACTTATACTACGGAAAACGTAGCAAAAGTATCACTCTTTCTACTAGAGTCTCATATGTACAGTTTATACCATAGAAATAATAAAGTATTGAAATCCAGATAACAACATGTTATCTGATGATATCAAAATTCAGACAATCGTTTATCAAGTCTCTATGTTTCAAACTCTAAATACTCTCCTCATTGACCTTTGAAACATAAATTATCCAACCTCCCCCGATTATATATGCGGTTAGTTACAATAGCAATTCATGATCATATCATATTCTACACATTACCATATCATGTTTTTATACTTAGGTAAGACGATTTATGATCATCTTATTGAAATGAATTAGGTCACTTCTTCATTTGAATAAGGAAATTATAAATCTCCGAACTATGAATTTATAAAATTCTCAGTTACAAGGAGTTGAACGCTTCTTTTTGTAAGTGACAAATTATAAATAAATAGGCTTAAGTATATAACATACGTACAAACAAGTTTCTTTCAATCCGTTCCTTAATCATTATCATTATTACCTTCATCATTTGTTCATTCCTAAATTTGTATCCCACATGATTAGCATTCTTATTAGATATTAACTTTTAAAAGTTAATGAATAACGATTCTTTATGATCATAGTGGCGCAGCAGAAGCGTGGTGGGCCCATAACCCACAGGTTCCACAAATCAAAGTATCCCATCCACCCAGGTTCTATCAGAATCTGAAGAAATTCTATTGGCTGTCATCAAGAGGTGTGGTCTTGGAAGTAAGTAGACGTGTGAAAGGAGGTAATTATAATTATGGTGCGCAACATAATTATAAATGCATCACACACGTGGACTTGTGACCTTGATTAGCCTAACCTAATAATTCATGCTAGATACCTACATCATTCCACGTACAACTTTCACAAATCCTCGGGACGAGATTTCTGTAAGGGGTGGAGACTATAACAACCCAAGAATTTTCATTAAATGCAAAACCTATTTTACTATTATCACAATTATACGGGGAAATTTTTCGCTTTATTACATTACTTGCATTGTCAATATCTCATTATGCAAGGTAACTTGCATAACTAAAGTAGACAAGCTCACACAACCTACCTATGGCAAATCCAATCTTCCGGATAAATGTCATAACAAACATCATAAACATGTCAAGTTAATATCCGTCATATCCTTTTTTTCAAAGTACATTTATTCCATCAAGTACCATTCACGAACGATATAATCCAAAACAGGCTTTAAACCGTTATCGTATAACCAACCCACCCACTCTCTAAAGTTGTAGATATAGAGTAGATTGTATGAGGGGTGTAAGGTACTAAACCCAAATTCATAAAGATTAACATCTAAATGAAATGCACAAGCTAACTAAAGCATATGTATAAAAGGAGATATAACATCTCAATTTGAAATATAAATCTCTTCAAGTCAAAGTAACAGTGGAGTGCTACCCTTAAAAGCTCAATGTACAAGTCATTAGCATGGATCTATCTAAAATAGTGTCGTTTTAACCTCCGTTTTTCATTTAATTTCCTTCACATCGACTTGTGAACAAGGCTACTACACTCTATAAAAATGTAATAAACCCCGCCCACCCCCTAATTATTCTACTCATAAGCTCTCACATACATTTTTACACTTAAAACCCTAATTCAAAACCCTAAACCCTAAAACCAACTCGTTTCATCATTTTTATCTTTTGTAAACCCAAACCAACACTCAAATAAGTTGTAATAACTTAATTTACAACATTCTCAATCATATTCCATTATCATTTTATCAATTTACTTCAGCTATATGCAAATCAAATCCAAGAAACCCTAATCGTACCCTAAATGGATCATTCAACCCGTTTACTCATTTTTACCCATTTCAATTACAAACCATTAACCCAAATATGATCTAAACCCATAATATGAGTTTTGTAAACAATTATCTATCATCCTTGATCAAGTACATGCGAATTAGAAGCTTAAAAACCCTAAAGAAACCCTAATATGCCCTAATTGCACCCGCGACATATTTCATTCATTTTCAACCCATTTTAACCCAAACCACTTGCGAATTTTCATTGATAAACCTTGATACAAACCTTGAGGACATTTATCTATCATTACTTGACCAATGCCCACAAAATATAAGCCAATAACAAGAATTCGAACCCTATAAGCCCAAATTAGACCCGCGGATGTTTTATGCTTATTTTAACCCATTTAAAACTCAACCCATGTGCAAGCACTTCCATGAACAGCTACTAGACACTCTTAAGCAGCTTACCCACCTGCTTAAGCCTTTTTGAGTTTGTTGTTGGATGAGTTGTTGGATTGTCCTATGGCCAAAAATCACAGCCACAGATCACGTCCCTTTTTGATCACAAACAACCGCGACAGCTCCATGGTGTCCAACACTTACTTCACTCTACATCATAGTACACTACACAACTCCTTTCATAGCCTCAAAACATCATATTATAGCTCTTACACATGTATTAAAATCAGATCATTGAGAATTGACCTTAACACCTTGCCTCCATTCGACTATAAATAGGAACCTTAGCCATACACATCAAATATCGCGAACCCCCCATCTTCACTATCTATAACCCAGTGAGCACACTATTCTATTCCTCCATTTGATCCAAAGGGATCACATAAGGAAGATCAAGAAGTGAAGCCTTGAAGAAATGAAGCCCCGGAGTAAAAGAAACCTCGCGTAACAAAGAGTTTTTAACCCAAAACTACTCCATTATTGAGCCCTTTATGAAGCTCAAACCCAGGTTATTAAGGATAATAAATAAGCTCATATAGCCTTTATAATATTATATGATTCAAATAAACTCTTTTTAAAAGTTTCATAACTCAAATATATGCAGCATTTTCCATTATGAACCAAACCGTACACCACCGAATCTCTAATTTTATGTTTTTCTTAAAACTAAATGTTATAATGGTTAAATATTATTATAATATATCTTAGAATGCTTAAATAATATTAAAATAACCACTTTAAATGAGAATTAAATACAAAAATTTGAACTTAAAAACCCGCTCGTATACGTTTAATAGGAAACCTAATTTGAACCCGTTTTTGCTTCCTAGCTTAACGAATTGTTTATTTTAACTTTTGATATGTTTAAACATCATATTTTAGATTATATTAACAAGCTATAACCTGCTAATATCATTTAGAAACTTAAAATAAGTTTGCATGGCAATTTGGACATGTTTTGTAAATATTATCCATGCAAGGGGTATATATCATAACTTTCTGAAACTTATAACTAAAGGGGCTGAATATGTCATTTTATCAAAGTTATAACTATATGGGTCTATTATGTCACTTTCCAAAGTACAAGGTTTACTTGGTATGTCTTTTAAACTTGAAGCCAAACTTGTAAAGTGAAACTTTAGTGTATATTTTGCCACTTTTCAACTCAAGGTCACAAATAAAAATTTTTGAAAAAGAAATAAAAAAATTCAAAACAAAAAGACATAACTTTAATTAACGCTTCTCGTGCTTAACATTTCCAGATATTGAATAAAACGCTTAAAACCGATCATCCGAAAGCTATATCGTACCACAATACTAGGGAGCTTCATATTAAGGGGTTTCATCTTGGTATTACGTTCTGACTGAGTTGTTGGGTTTACGATTTAAAGTGCCCTAGCTCCTCAAACGTTTACTGAATGACTTCTGAATTATGATGGCCCGAACGGTGATACAATAATTCCAAACTCTTTAATCAAACTCATAACTCTTAGAACCAAAGTTCTAGAGTACAATCTTCCTAAGACTTGACATATTTACTCAGGTTGCGTGACGTGGCTGTTTACTATCATTTTGCTATATCAACCTTCCCCGTTAAGATTGTGATAAGGTCGTCAGCTTTCATTTTGGAATATTTATTACATCTACCTATCAGGTGAGATTTCATAGCCTCGCTTTTAAAGTTTTTATATTTTTAAACCCGCGAGGGGGATACATGCTAGTTCTATACAATATCAATGATTTCATATGGATCCATTACTGTGAGATTCATAACCTCGCCTTTACTTATTTACATGTTTTATAAACCCGCGAGGGGGATACATGCTTGTTACAAACTCTTTTACATACTCGTTTATCTTATAACAATGTGATTACTTTTCAAAGACTTAGTGAATTCATAGCCTCGCATTTCAATCTTTTCATAAACCCGTGAGGGGGATACCTGCTATAAATTACGAATACAAGTGTTTTCCAAATTACATGCTATCCTGACATATCATTACAATTGCTGTCTAAGTTATCTATCCTACAAGTCGTTAAATTTGACTTCAAGTCGTTAAATTGACTTTGGATATTAATGTGTTAATATTATAAATCCTACAAGTCATTAAATTGACTTCAAGTCATTAAATTGACTTTGGATGATAATGTGTTAGTGTCATAAATCCTACAAGTCGTTAAATTTGACTTCAAGTCGTTAAATTGACTTTGGGATGTTAATATGTTGATATTATGAGCTCTTCAAGTCATTAAATTGACTTTTGATGATAATGTGTTAGTGCGATGTGCTTAGACAAGGACCAAGACCAAATCAGACCAAACAGACCAAACAAGATGATAACGCAATAATACACTGTTACTATGATAATTGTATTCGTTGCAATTATTACAAATAACGGGTATATAATAACGTGACCCAAGATCATAACAATACCATTTTCATAATAATTGTGTTTGTACAATTATTACACTATGACTTGTATTCAAACTATTTATCAAACCTATGAATTTCACTCAACCTTTGTGTTGACTTTTTAGCATGTTTATCTCAGGTAATTGAGCAACTTATGGCACGGAGTGGCATGGACATGAAGATGGCTAAAACTTGTTATCATTCACATTGTATGTAACTAGATTTTGGGACCTGCCTTTGTAAAACTCTGATTTGAAATGAATGATAACGTATCTTTTGAACAAACGTCTCTTTTGGGTCGTTTTCTATGATTATGATTGTTGTTTCCATGAAGTAATACCCCAGATTAGCTTCCACTGCTATATTGTAAAAATGGGGGTGTTACAGATTGGTATCAGCGCCATGGTTATAGAGAACAAGGTCAAAACCTTAACTATAACCACATTTCTTTTTCAGCCATCAAAGTCCTCCATGCCACTACATTCCGGAACAAGTATGTAAAGATACATATCTATTATACTATTACATAAATAACTTATGTTATTTACAAACTGGGTTGTTATCAGAACGATGTCTTCTCCCAACCGCTCTACTTCCGATATAGAGGATGCTCTTTCCTCTATGAATATTCTTAACTATACTTCGGTCTCATCGGATTATTTCCCAGCTTCATCGGGAAGCATTTCGTTTAACTCTTCGAAAAACTCTAATATAATCCCATCAGTAATCTCACCTTTCTATAATAATCCTTATTTGAAGGACGTACAAGCATTTTATGCTAAGGAATCACCTATTTCACCACCAGATCCTATTACTCCACCAGCTATTTTGACTCCATCTCCAGTATTACCACCATCACTACTATTTGATCCCCGATATTTGTTTGTTCCTAAGGAACTATTACCGCCTAAAAAGCGAACTTGTCTTCCATTGCTCTCTTCTACTAATACATCTCGGAATCAAACCTGTAACTTGGTATCACCATCTTTCTCAGTTTATACTCCTACCCCACCTCAGATATTTGAAATAGGAAAAAGTTCAAGTAAGATACATCTGAAGCATCATGAGAATCAAATCAAAGATATTTTGAATTACTTAGAAGAACTCTCTTTTTACCGCATTGGAGAAATGGAAGAAGATAACAAGCTAAAGACTGAACTTGAGAAAGTCCGTTCTCAGATTATCAAACTTCAAAGGAAGCAATTAAGGCAAAGAGATAAGATTGCTTTTGCTTACTATAGAATTTCCAATCTTGAACAAAGCATTGAGGAGAACCAAGCTCGTCACCAAACAGATCAGGAGGATCTTTAGGATATCATCTACCGGCTCAAAATTAACAAACTAGTTATAGCTTTATCCTAGCCACGGGATGTGTGGTATAAATAAAAACGCTTGTCAAATCTTGACTATTTACAGTAAGAAGGCAAGTTATTTATGAAGGCAATCCCATTGCGTACCTTATTTCCAGCTTATCTCTCTTTCATCATCATCTCCATCATTTGCATCATTATCTCCGTCCTCATAATTATGAATCATACCATAACCTCTAAGTGCTTAAAATTAAAAAATGAGCATTACTCTTTAAGCATTTTAAGCATCACATTTTCTTTTATTACCTTGTGATGTCATTTTTACTACGTGTTGTCTTAGAATGCCTCCCAAAAGAACGTCAACATCTGAAACACCGACCATAACTTTGGCTGCCATCCAGCAACTGATTACTGATGGCATTTCCTCAGCTCTGAAAGCACAAGCTGCTACCATGACAAATGCCAGCAATCCCAACAGGAACACCAGACCTACTGGAACTCCTGTAGCAAAAACGGGAAACTATAAAGAATTCGTTAGCTGTCAACCTTTCTACTTCAATGGTACGGAAGGAGCAGTTGACCTCATTCGCTGGTTTGAGCGGACTGAATCAGTATTTTCTCATAGAAACTGTGCCGAGGAAAACAAAGTAACATTTGCTACTGGTACCTTAACTGATGATGCCCTGTCCTGGTGGAATTCATACACTCAACCTATTGGAATAGATCAAGCCAATCAAATCACTTGGACCTGCTGAAAAGATCTTAACAAAAGTATTGCCCTCGATACTAAAGTCAAAAAATGGAAGACGAATTTTTACAACTTGGTGTGAAAGGAAATGATCTTAAGACTTAATAGATGATTCAGGAATAGCCTTTTATGCCCAAACATGGTACCAAACATCGAGAAACTTATGGAAGTCTTCATTAGTGGATTACCCAGAAGTATTGAAGGAAAATGTTATACCTCAAAGCCTTCAAACATTAGAGGTAGTCCATCAAATGAGCCCATAGATTAAAGGGATCAGATAATAAGCGAGATTTTGTGCAAGAAACCAATGATTACAAACAAAAGTTTGAGGATAGATAAAAATATCGACAACAAACAACTACCCCAAATTATAACAACCAATAACCACTCCAACAATCCCGCTTAAACACCGATATCTATCAAAATTAACCCAAACAATCACAAACCATAAAATGATTCACACCAACAGAATAGAAGACAAGAAGCCTTCAGAACTTATACTGCCACCAATGGATATACTAGAAATCGTCATTTATGTGAAAGATGCACCCTACATCACATAGGTCCTTATATTGTCAAGTGTCAAACTTACAACAAGATAGGACATCTAACCAAGAACTGCAGGAGCAAAAGACCAACCACTAGAAATAAATCTTCAAACATATATCTCTGTAACTTGTAATGCATGTGGAAAGAAAGGACATTACGTAAATCAGTGCTCAAAAGCAAAGAACCGGGCCACAAGAAAGCATACTTAGAGACAAGTTTGCTTTTGTTCACTCTAGAATTTCTACCCTAGAAACAACTCTCGAGGATATTAAAGTCTTCTTCAATCTGAAAAACTCCAATCATCAAGCTACAATCCTTGTCATTTGTTACTTATTCTAGAATCCTGCTACGAGATACGTAGCATAAGTATCAACTCTTTTAGAGTTTCATATGTAAAGTTATCCATGAATGAATAAAGTTATAATTCCATTACATCTTGTTATCTGGTGGTATCAAAACTCGACATTGTTTGTCAATTCTATCATGTCTCAATTATTATACTCTCCTCGTACTTTGACATAAGAATATCATCCTTGACTACATAGGCGACAGTACAATTTTCATCTCAATATATTTTATTAACCCTTTCATGATTATATCCTTTTTCTACACATTATCATTGCGATATTATTTTTTATTGCTTAGGTAAGTCGATTGTTGATCTTTTTTGGAAATGAATTTAGGACGCTATCTTTATTTGGGAATAGGAAATTATAAATTCTCCGGAACTATGATTTATTAAATTATCAGTTACAAGGATTTGGACGCACTTCTCTTTGTATGTGACAAATTAAAATAGTAGGCTTTAAGTAATTTAGCATACGTACAAACAAGTTTCTTTTAATCCGTTTGTACAAATAATTCCTTTTTTTCACTTATCATTATCATTATTACCATCATCACATGGTTAGCAACTCTCTTACAACTCATAATCATTCCTTGACATCTCTCCAGCATTTCGACTAAATCTCGGGACGAGATTTCTGTAAAGGGTGGAGACTATAACAACCCAAAATTTTCATCAGAAGCAAAATCAACCTATTTTACTATGATCATAATTGTACGGGGAAATTTTTCGCTTTATTGCATTGCCAATATTTCAATGTGCAATGTAACTTGCATAACTAAAGTAGACGAGCTTACGCAACCTACCTATGGCAATCCTATCTTCATATATGTCAAGCAAACATCATAACATGTCAAGTCAATATCATCATATCCTTTTTGCAAAGTACATTATTCCTATAATGTACCAATTGTAACGTTATATCAAGACGGGCTTTAAACCGTTATCGTATATCTCTAAAACCCTAATTCCATGAAAGATTAATATCTAAAGTGAATGTACAAGCTACCAAAGCATATGTACAAGTAATATAACATCTCATTTGAAATATAAACTCCCTCTAATCAAGTACAAGTCTTATAAAGCACAATATATAAGTCATTAAGCATGATCTCCAAAATAGTCGTTTTATCTCCGTTTTCATTCTAATTTCTTTACCACCACTTTTGTACAAGCTACTACACTCAATGTACAATGTGTAAACCCTAATTATTCTATTCATAAACTCTCATACATATTTTTACACTCAAAACCCTAATTCAAAACCCTAAACCCTAAAACCGAGCTAGTTTTTAAACCATGACCCGTTTCTTGGTTTTTATCCATCATAACCCCAAACCAACACTCAAATAAGTTGTAATAACTTAATTTACAACATTACTAATCATATACAATCATCATTTCATCATTTCATTCCAATTATATGCAAAATGAATCCGAGAAACCCTAAACGTACCAAAATGGAGCATTTGACCCGTTTACTCGTTTTTAACCATTTAAACCACCAACAATTAATCAAGTGCCATTGTAAACTCATAAAATGAGTTTACAATCCATCATCTATCATTTTCCTAGCAATGTACAAAAGTTATAAGCCTTGAAAACCCTAATGAACCTATACGTGCCCTAAAATGACCCGCGACCTTGTTAACTCATTTTCAACCCATTTTAACCCAAACCACTTATCAAACCTTGATTATAATCCTTAATACAAACCTTAAGATCAGTAATCTATCATCTTGGATCAAGTACACATGAATTATAAGCCAAGAAAACCCAAGGAAACCCTAATCAACCCTAAAATGACCCGCGGCTATGTTTACTCAATTTCAACCCGTTTTAACCCAAACCATTTGCTAATTTCCATTGATAAGCTTTAATACAAACCTTAAGGACATGTTTCAATCATTCTTTGATCAATGCCCATGAAATATAAGCCAAGAAAGTGAGTTCGAACCCATAATAACCCAAACAGACCCGCGGCTTGTTTTGCTTGCATTTTGACCCATTTTGAACTCTTCTTTGCACACAAGCACCTCCATGACTCACCCACATGTCTCCCAAGCTACTTACCCACCTGCTACAACATCTCTTTGGTCCAAATTGAAGCCACATCTCCTCTTTTGTGTTCATATCAGCCGCGGCATGCTCCCATGGTGTCCAACACCTTCACTCTACATCCTAGACCTCCACAACTCCTTTCATAGCCTCAACACATCATATTCTAGCTCTTACACATGTCTTGATCAGATCATAGAAGTTCCTTAACCCCCTTGCCTCCATTCGACTATAAATAGGACCTTCCATGCTTCATTCAAACTCGCACCCCATCTTCTCTATCTATAACCCAAGTGAGCAACTATTCTCTGCTCCATTTGATCCTAGGATCATCTAAGAAGATCAAGAAGTGAAGCCTTGAAGAATTGAAGCCCCGGAGTAAAGAAACTAGGCGTACGAAGTGTTTTCGACCCAAAACGACCCATACGACTCCATTATTGCTCTTTGAAGCTCAAACCCAGGTTCTAAGGATTATAATTCTGCTCATATGCCTTTATAAAGTTCATATGATTCTAAATAAACTCTTGTTAAAGTTTCATAACTCAATTCATGCTCATTTTCCATTTTGAACCAAAACCGTAAACCCGGAACCCTAATTTTACCTTTTTCTTAAAACTAAATGTTATAATGATTAAATGTTGTTATAATCTATCCTAAAATGCTTAACTAATGTTAAAATAACCACTTTATTGATTATTGAAGAAATTTGAACTTAAAACCCGTGCGTTTACGTTTTGAAACCCTAATTTGACCCGTTTTGAGTCCTAGCTTAACGAATCGTTATTTTAAACTTTCGTTAAGTTAAACATTCATATTTTAGCTTATATTAATGAGCTATAATCGTTTAGAAACTTAAAATAAGCTTGCATGGCAATTTGGACATGTTTTGTAATTATAATCCATGCAAGGGGTATATATCGTAACTTTCGGACGATTTAAAGTGACCTAGCTCCTCAAACGTTTACTGAATGACCTCTGAATTATGATGGCCCGAACGGTGATACAATAATTCCAAACTCTCTAATCAAACTTATAACAATATTAAACTCTTAGAATCAAAGTTCTAGAGTACAATTTTCCTAAGACTCGACATATTATCCTAGGTTACGTGACAAAGCTGCTTTCTTTCAAGTTGATATACTTTCTGCCCAAATAGATAACGCCGTACTACCATACAGACGCATTTTCTTTGATATACTTTTGCCGTTAATCAGATTTCCCTATCAGGTGAAGTTCATAACCTCGCCTTTACTTATTTACATGTTTTATAAACCCGGGAGGGGGATACATGCTTGTTACAAACTCTTTTACATACTCGTTTATCTTATAACAATGTGATTACTTTTCAAAGACTTAATGAATTCATAACCCCACATTTCAATCTTTTGAATACTTTAGAAACCTGTGATACCTGATATAAACCATGAATGCAAGTGTTTTTCCAACTGTATGCTATCCAGATATATTATTGCGTAAGTAGCTTCCAATGCCATTATTTCCATATTATGAATCATTAATTACTTGCATTGCGAGTGAACGCGAATATTGTGAATAGATCTATTGGGGGTGACGGCTCCCGTTTGTATACCCATGCTTGGGGTAGACAAACGCACTATATTTGTCTTAATGGGTAACATTGGCAAGTTACCTTTTCCACGGGGACATTTGTCCCTAACCAATATCACTACGGTGATCTTCCCTATTAATGTATTAATGTCATGAGCTTAGATGCAATGATAATGTTACCCTGATTTTTCCATGATAATTGTATTCGTTGCAATTACTACCATTATAATAACTTGCATTCAACCATATAATATTCAACCGTTCCCCATAATAATGCTGTTCTCCATAATAATGCTGTTCTCCATGATAATGCTGTTTTCCATAATAATACTGTTTTCCATAATAATTGTGCACACTATAATTTGTATTCAAACTAATTACCATAAACCTATAAATTTCACTCAACCTTTGTGTTGACCCTTTTTAGCATGTTTATCTCAGGTAATTGAGCAACTTATGGCATGGAATTAAAGATGGCTAAAACTTGTTATCATTTACATTGTGTGTAACTAGATTTTGGGACCTGCCTTTATAAAACTGTGATTTTAAATGAATGATAACGTATCTTTTAAAAACGTCTCTTTTGAGTCATTTTCTATGATTGTGTCTGTGATTCATGAAGTAATACCCCAGATTAGCTTCCGCTGCTATATTATCAAAATGGGGGTGTTACAAAGTGGTATCAGAGCTCACGGTTATAGAGAACAAGAGTAAAACCTTAACTATAACTACTTTTCTTTTGCCATCAATGTCCTCCGTGCCACTACATTCCCTGAATTGTGAAGATGCCACTACTTTTTCCGAATAGTATGTAAAAATACATAACTACTATACTATTATATAAGTAACTTATGTTATTTACTACTGGGTTGTTACAGTCATGTCTTTGTCCTCTCACTCCATTATCGTTCCCCCTGATTCTGATATTTATGATGCTATTCCACCACCCCAAGTTATTATTGCTCTACTTGCTGTTTTACCACCATTTCTAATATTATCACTATCACCAATGTTTGATTCTTGAGATTTCTTTCCTTCTGAGAAGATTTCATCACCTAAAGACACTAAAACACCTATATCTCCATCTTTATCAGTAGAATCTTCATCACTGGTATGTGTTTAATTACACACACCATTTACCTTTAAAAACAAGTTAAAATAACCAAAAATGGACTTAAAATGCCAAAAATATGCTTGTTTTGCTAATTGTGTTGTGCAGGAACGGATATCTAAGAAAAGGACGAAAAAAGAAGCCAAAACGACAAAACCATACACGGAATGGAAAAGCGTGGAAAAGATAAAGTCAAGACAAAGCCCAAGTGTGAAAAAGTCAACCAAAGTCAACCCCGACAAATCCAAAGTCAAAAAGTGAAGAAAAATAAGTTTAGGGGCCACTGCCAAGTCCCTAACCTATTTAATGAAGAAAAAAAAGAAGAAAATGCTTGCAAGGGCTTAAACTGCCACTTTCCCAAAGTATTAGCCACAAGGGCCATTTCTGCCATCCCTCAAAAGTTATAACTCACAAGGACCATGGATGCAATAACAAGTATAACACTCAAGGGGTGTTTTCTGTCAAAACCTCAAACTTGTATAAACACAAGGACGTGTGGTGCAAACACAGCTATAACCTTGGAGGACCAATTCTGACAAAACCCCAAACCCACACCTGGAAATTGAAATACTGTACATCTTCTACAAGCTTTCCCGCCAAATCACATAAACCCCCAAACCTGTCCCTTTCCACCTCGTTGACTCCCCACATCCATCCAAAACCATCACCATAACTAAACCCCACCCCCACATGGGCTATCATCCAGCTTGGCAATCCTAATTCCCACAATTCGATCAAAGGTTGAGATAATTTTGAGTGGGCACCAAGCATAACCAAGGGCCAGGATTTGTTTGTGTTTTCTACACACTCACAACAAGCCCAAGAGCGGGTAAATGTCTCAGCAAACAAGTACAAAAATTAAAAACAAGACCAAGACCCAAACCCTAGCTTATTTGCTATTTAAGCTGTTGTAAGCCATTGTGGCAGTAGTTAGTTTTTTTTAAGAACAGCTTTAGTATGTAGTTTTAGCTTAACTTTATGTACTTGTACTTTCTTTTTAATGAAAATTCAGCTTAAAATTTTACATTGTGTCTAAGTTACTTGTGTTTCTCTAACAACCATATAAGCTTTGAATTTAAGCTCTTTATAATCTGTTTTAAAACGTTTATACAAAAGTTTAAGAAAAAAATTAAAAAAGGAAAAAGAAAAGTCACTGTTTGATCAAGCAAATGGATGAATGAGCAATGATGGATGGCTCATTGGTTTCTTAGTTAAGCTTTTATAAGCTTTGGGTAGGTTTTAGAGATTATTTAGGTATTCAAAATCCTGTTTTGAGCAAGGATAAAGGTATGCTTTCTCTTTAAATTTTTGCTTAAAAATTACTGTAGCACTGCTTATTTTTAGCTTATTAATGGCTTATTGTGCTTATTTGTGTTTAGTGATGCTTAAATATGCTTCCTAGTTGCTCTTATTTCATTTACATGCAATTTGCTTAAAACTGCCTAGATAAAGCTTGTTACTGTTGTAGCTTATTAGTTTTTCAAAGTGCTTATTTTCCTGTTCATATTACCTTATTGTGCTTAACCATGCTTGCTTAATATTTGTTTTCAAAATTTGGTGCTTAAACTGGTCTTTACAGTTTTAAAAATTAGTTTTTAGAATATTAAAGGGTGTTCGGGATAAGACCAAAATGGGTCAAAACAGGATTTGTATGGGTTGGATTCATATGGTTAGCTTTAGCTTAAGTGTTTAAGCTCTTTTGAGTCTGTTTTTCAAAGATTTTAAGTTAGGAAAAGTGTTTTTCAAAGTTTTCATTAATGTCTTAGGTCTGTTGGTTTTACAAAAGTCCCAAAGTGCTTAATTGCTTAAGACTTTATAAAACTTAAGTTGTAGTACTATTTTGTGTCATTTATATGTGGTAGAATCAAGTAGTAAAAACCTTAGGAGTCATTAGTGATGGTTAGCTATTCTGTCAACATTCTCCTTAAAGTTTTTCATATATGAAACAAGTTAAGGTTTTCAAGAAGCTAAGTCTTTTGCAAGAATCAAGCAGCTTTAAATTGTCCTTAGAAGTTTAAAATTTGAGCACAAGTTCACCTTAATCCATGCTCAATCTGTTTTAGCTTAATTTTTAATTTTAAGCTTATTTGACATCTTAAAATAAGCTGTCAAATTAAGCCCTTTCTTTTTAGATTAGTTGCCCTGGTGCTAGGGGCTTATCTTTAAGCCATCTGTTTTAGCTTATTAGGGGGCCTCAGCCCTAGCTTTTGGCTTTTCTAAGAAGCCAATAAGCTCTTTTATAAGCCCTTCTAATTGTGGACCTTAAGAAGCCCTTTTTGTTGCTTATTTTTAAGCCAAAGTTGTGTCCCTAGGCTTAAAATTTACTCTAGCAGTACTTACTCTTAAGTAAGTACTGCTGAGGGTATTAAGCCAATTTTTGGCTTATTGAGCTTATTCCATTTGCTTATTATTGTTCCTAGTAGTTTATTATGATGGTATGTTGAATTGGTTTGCTTATTTTCTTACTTTGCTTGCTTATTTTGTGTTAACTGTAACACCCCCAAAATTTACAACAACGCAGCGGA
>BQNB010039192.1:0-48229 GCA_026074375.1 Tanacetum coccineum | reverse complement strand
AAAGGCTTTTCATTAATCACTCAAGCAAGAAGCCACGTGGCTATGGCAAAGAAGCACAAAGGGATTCATTTTTTTACACTAAAATATGCCTAAAAGAAACACAAGGTGTCTCAATCACGGATTGCCACGCTGGCAATCCGTGTGAGCAACCTAGTGATCTAACGGCTTAAACTCACTACCTAATGATTGAAGGAATGGATGGTAATGATTAGAAGAGGCATGGGAAGCACTCAAGGGTCTGGAAGCTTCAAGGACTGGCTATAAAAA
This sequence comes from Tanacetum coccineum, assembly GCA_026074375.1. NCBI lineage: Eukaryota > Viridiplantae > Streptophyta > Magnoliopsida > Asterales > Asteraceae > Tanacetum > Tanacetum coccineum. The sequence goes on along the minus strand of BQNB010039192.1, from coordinate 47,962 downwards.
GCCCTCACTATCACACATACACCAGAGAGTTTTTTTATTTCTTAGTAGCTTTTAGGTAGCTTAAAATTTCATTTTTAGCTAAATGTATTTTTCCTTAAATGTTTTGTAATTTATTTTTAAAGTAATGTAATCAGTTTCATTTGTTAATAAAATTCAGTATTTACATTCATAAGCTCTCTCTCTTTTTCATTTGTCCTCAATTTTTAAGCTAAATGCCCATAAGCTCCTATAAGCTCAACAGCTCTCATGAGTCTCTAAGCTCATGATTTGAGCTTAACTTGGTCTTAATCATACTTAATATCTAAAACTAGCTTAAGTACTTATTTACCTTTGCTTGTGGACTTTTAAGCTAATGGAAGGAGAGCTAGAAAGGGAAGAGCTCTCATGGACTTTACTCCTAGCTTATTTATAAGCTAGGAGAGCTTGTAGCAAAGCTCTAAGAGCAATTAAGCCTTGTTAAGCTAGGCCAATAGTAAGTTTCTCTTTAAATTTCTGTTTTAAAGATATAGTTTAAATTTTGCTTATATTGCTTATTTGCTTATTAATCTACTTATTGTTTGATAGAATGCTTATTTGTGCTTAGTTTAATCATTTTTGTGCTTATTGATTACGTTTTTTTAGCTTAATAATTTTAGATCTTAATTTTTCATTACTTGTTATAAAATCATAAAAACCAAAAATATTAGTTAGTAATTAGTGATAGATCTTGATTTTAGCTTAAGTGACTGTTGATTTATGATTATTAGGTTTGTTATAAGCTTAATGATATCTGGTAACAAGGTTTAGTTAGCTAATTTTCAAAATCATTGCTTAATCAAATTCTGTCAGCATAATAAGGAGGGTTTGGATCTAGCCTGTTTGACCACCAATAGTCAAAGTGACTAGGTGATTTTCTTTTAGTCAGTTGAGTTTTCTTATTTGATTAAGTTTTGAAAAGAATTTGAGGTTTAGTTTGCACTCTAAATCAATTTGAAGCTTAATCTTGTCCTTCTTGCACCAGGAGAGATAATTGCTTTTTGTTAGCTTATAGATTTTGATCCAAGCCTTTCTTGGCTTGTACCTTGTTTATTTTGTGTTAGCATTCACTCATTATGAGTGTTCATTACAGGTTAGACCAAAAAGGTCACCTGCAATTTGGTTTTGTGCACTTGCCAAGTGCATCAGCATACTAACAGCAGTTAGTACTGCTTTCCTTTTCTTTATAGATTAAGCTAGCATAATTAGGATTCAGACTTTAAAATTTAGTTTACTTATAGAATAGTCATAGCTAAATGTAATCTAGGACTTGCTTATTGTTTTCCAGCTTATTGGTTAGGATGCATTTAGTTTTAAAAGTCATCAAAAATCCTGTAAGACCAAAAACAGTATTAAGAATTTCTTAGGGTATAAGCTTAGATGCTTAGCTTATAGGTTTAGGTTTTATGCATTAGAAGTTTAGCTTTTATATAGTTTATCTAGTTTTCAAAAGCTTAGGTGTCAAAAGCTCAGCTTATTTCATAGCTTATTAAGCCTTTTAGTTTAACTTGATTTTGAGCTTCTAGGTTAAGTTCTTGAGTTTGCTGTTTTTAATCTTAGATTTAGCTATCTTTAAGTGTTAGTTGTTAAAATAACTTCTTAGATTCAGTTTCCTTACATCATAAGCTTTTAAGAACAGCTTTTAGTTTCAAAAATGAGCTTAAATTGAACTGTGTGCAAGCTTTTTAGTAAAAATTAGCTTCTTTGGACCTCAAAATGCTACTTTCTGTAACAGCAGCTTCATAAGCTGTTTTAAGCTTATTATTGATAGAAGCTTATGTGTTCTTAATTTAAAGTGCTTAGATTAAGCTTATTTACAACTTTGTGTTTTTAGTTTTTCAAAATAAAAAAACTATAAAAAAGGCAAAAAGGGGTGTCTGCCAACTTTGAACCCACGACCTTACTCACACAAACCATACGTCTTACCAACTTGCTTCAATAGCTCATCCATCCATAACTCCCACCTTTTAATACTTATACACATTTTAATTCCTTTCTTTCCTTATAAGCCGTAGCATATAAGCTCATTTACCCAACTTATTAGATAAGCTGGGTAAGTTTTCTTATTTTTCCCCCAATCTTTGTTATATCTTTGACTTTTCCTGAAATTTTGAGATTTTTCCATTTAGTAGATTAATTTTAATCAATTTTCTTAGGTTTTAACTTTAAAAAATACATAAAAAATAGAAAAAAGTTTTATAAAAATACAAAAAAATAGTTTTTAGCATTAGATTAAATACTTTTAGGTTTAAAATCAGTAAAATCATTTTTACACCTTTTAGATTTCAATTTTCATTTTTGAGCTTTTAATTTTAAGTTTAAAAATAGGACTTTAATTTTAAAAATAGTTAAAAATAGTTTTCTGAGTTTTTATGTTATTTTAGACTTTTATAAGTTTAAAAATCTCCCCCCCCCCACCCCCCGCCCCCCCCCCCCCTCCATTTTTTCCTAAAAATTTTTAGTTTCTTATTAGCTAATTTTTATGGATATAATTAGATTAAAATAGTCTTTAATTCATAAAAAAATTCAAAAATAATCAAAAAAATGTTTTTCTTATTCTTAAAATTTTCTTTTGTCCTATTTTAGGTTTAGAAATTTAGTTTTCAATTTTAAAGTTTAATTTTGTCTTATTTGCTTAATTGTCGCGTTTTATTTGTTTCCCGTTAATTGTTTAAGTGTTTAATTGCTTTTAATTGTTCATTTTAATTGTTGTTTTTATTTAGTAGTTATAGATACTCAAAAATATCCTTTCTCTTATTCAAATCATAATCCGAGCTAAAACGAGGTTTCAATTTCACAAGTCGTTGGGGAAACGACCCGGGTGATCATTCTTCCCGGTTAAATATACGTATTATATATTATATATCTTTTAGAGTGAGCTTTTCTTAAGGGAGACTTTAGGAAAGTTCTTAATTGCTCTTTTAGAAATATTATTAGTAATAATAAAAAAAAAGAAAAAAGAAAAAAATATGTAGTTGGTGAATAAAAATGATGCAAGTTATAAATCCTTAGTGTTAATAATTAATATACAAACTCCATCGCAATAATGTACATGGGAATTTGTCGGTTCGCTCTCGATGTGACATCGAAAGAAAGGGTGGAGGATGTATATTTAGGGTTTGGGTGTCTCATAATAAGTACACGAGGCTCTTGTCGGAGGCCGTGGCCGACGTGTCATCACAAAGAAAAAGTGATACCCAGTTCCTAGCCTAATAATGTTAAAAATAAATAATAATGTTGCAAGTTATTAATAGTAAAAGTTTCATTCTCTAAAACCAATGTATTTTTTTTACTAACGTTTAGGCAAAAGAATACAAGGATTTTTTCAATCGGAAAGTTCATGCTCCGTTATTTATTCCCCTCTGGATGGGGTGTCAAAAGCCTATGCACTTACCATGACGGTGGGAATCTAGAGAAAGAAAGTCATTAATGGACCAGTAAAACCAACGATGTCTAGCTAAGGAGGTTTTTGTTTGCTTTGAGTTGTGATCTTACGAAGTGATAACAATTGCCCAAAAGTCCCATGTGTAAAGCTTGGTCGGATTTTCAACTAGTCTAACTATGTGGATTTAATGGTTAAATTAATTTGAGCACACATACATAAAATTATAATGAATTTATGTCGGGATAGGAAATTCACAAGTTGTAATTATAAGTAGTCTTAGCATCTTAATTTGTATTTAACAATGATCTTATTTTTAAGCTTAGTATGGGAAAAGTGAAAAAATCAGGAATGATGAAGTTATCTCTTAGACACTTAATTGTGCTTTTTGTTCTATGATCCTTAAAGTTATACCAATTGAGTAAGAAAACAATACATTAAGTCTACGCAAATAAGTTGTATTATAAATAATACAAGAAAATCATAACAAAGAGAAAAGTTTTGAAAATGGGAAGTCGGGTTGTTTTATAACTTGTGAAATATCTCTTAGAATCTCTCAAAAAAAAACAAACCTCTTTGCTACTTATCACAGGTTTAGTTTGGGAAGTTTCGAGGTATTTGGTTATAAGGCATGTAATATTGCGTGAGGACACGCAATCGTTTAGTTTGGGGAATTTTGATAGGTGTAAAATACACATATCCGTTAACACCAAAAATGACCCTAAATGACCCAAAGCAGACTAAAAATGGCAAAGATATGCTTGTTTTTTATGTTTTGTGTGTGCAGGTACGGATATATCAAAAATCACAAGAGAACCATCAAAAATGGGCAAACACAGACACGAGGAACGGAAGAGCATGAAAGAAGCCAAGGATTCAAAGCCGAAGCCAAGAAAAGTCAACTATGGTCAAGCCTCAGTCAAAGAAAGTCAAACCCTAGCAAAGAAAAGTCAACCCATAAAAGATAAAAACTCAAAATGTTTCAAATCAACCCTCCAAGTTTCAAAAAGTTACCATATTGGTCCTTAAGGCTTAATGGGCCTTAAACCCCTTAAATACCCTACCCGGATCCAAAGGCCCAAGTTAAAAGCCCATTACCTTAGCCCATACCCATTTTATTAAACCACAGGGACTTAAGTTGCCATTTCTAAAAGTTGTTTTACACTACAACTTTAAATAATTAAAGAGATGGACTAAAATTGTAATTACCCAAAGTTTAAAAACGTATTTAACCTCACGTTTCAGTTATAAAAAGGGAGCCAAGGGTGTGATACTATTCACCCGCCTTCTCCAAAAGTTACACGTGGTCAAATCATAGGGCTTTTTCTTAATTGAGGGTCAAGGACGACAATTCAAGTGATCAAAAACAAAATGGCAGGGTTAATTATGTCAAATCAAGCACTCTCATTGGCTCCCTAAAACCACATGGACTCAAAGAAGCACAAGAGAAGCGGGGTTTTGCACTAATTGCTCTCACAAAAGAAGCACATATGTCTCTATCACGGATTGCCAAGCTAGCAATCTGTGTGAATTCATTTGTGATCCAAGGGCTACTATTGACTCTCAAATGATTGATGGAATGATTGGCTGAGGATTAAAAAGGAGCAAGGTAGCAAGCAGGTCTGAAGCTTCACCATGAGGCAATAAATAGATTCACACCCACAACACACACAACACGTAGTGAGTAGCTTAGTAGAATTTAGCTTAAATTTAGCTTATTGCAATTTCCTTTTTAAATTCAGTTGTAATTTCTTTTTAATCATGTAATCAAGTTTATTTTAATGAAATCTAGTTTACTCTTAAATAAACTGTCATAAGCATTTTTGTTTTTCATTAATAAGCTCTCACTTCCTCTCAAATATTAAGCTACTGTTCTAATAAGCTCAATAACTCTTATAAGTCTATAAGCTTATAATAGAGCTTAATTCAGTCTAATATCTACTTAAACTTAAAAATAGCCTAATTACTTTAGCTTATGGATTGTGGACTTATGGAAGGGGATTCAAAAATGGAAGGAATCCCATGGACTTATACTAGCTTATCCATTTGGATAAGCTAGAGCTTGTAGCTGCTCTTTAAGTCTTTGTTTCTGTTTAGCTGAAGCTTGTGTAAGTTTCTTATTTAAATTCTTTGTTCCTTTTGAGTACTAGCTTAATATTTGCTCACTTGCTTATTAGTTGTTCTTATTGCTTAGTTGTTGCTTATTTGTGCTTTTCATCATCTAATTGTGCTTATTATTCATCATTTTAATCTGTCTTAGCTTAGTTAATATAGATCTTTAGAATTCAATTTCTGTCTAAAAATTTCATAAAAACCAAAAATATTAGTTAGTAATTAGTGGTAGATCTTGATTTTAGCTTAAGTGACTGTTGATTTGTGTTTATTAGGTTTGTTATAAGCTTAATGATATCTGGTAACAAGGTTTAGTTAGCTAATTTTCAAAATCATTGCTTAATCAAATTCTGTCAGCATAATAAGGAGTGTTTGGATCTAGCCTGTTTGACCACCAATAGTCAAAGTGACTAGGTGATTTTCTTTTGGTCAGTTGAGTTTTCTTATTTGATTAAGTTTTGAAAAGAATTTGAGGTTTAGTTTGCACTCTAAATCAATTTGAGGCTTAATCTTGTCCTTCCTGCACCAGGGGAGATAATTGCTTTTTGTTAGCTTATAGATTTTGATCCAAGCCTTTCTTGGCTTGGACCTTGTTTATTTTGTGTTAGCATTCACTCATTAAGAGTGTTCATTGCAGGTTAGACCAAAAAGGTCACCTGCAATTTGGTTTTGTGCACTTGCCAAGTGCATCAGCATACTAACAGCAGTTAGTACTGCTTTCCTTTTCTTTATAGATTAAGCTAGCATAATTAGGATTCAGACTTTAAAATTTAGTTTACTTATAGAATAGTCATAGCTAAATGTAATCTAGGACTTGCTTATTGTTTTCCAGCTTATTGGTTAGGATACATTTAGTTTTAAAAGTCATCAAAAATCCTGTAAGACCAAAAAACAGTATTAATAATTTCTTAGTGTATAAGCTTAGATGCTTAGCTTATAGGTTTAGGTTTTATGCATTAGAAGTTTAGCTTTTATATAGTTTATCTAGTTTTCAAAAGCTTAGGTGTCATTTCATCTTCATATGCATTTTAGCTTTTCTCTTCTTTGAGCTTTTTAATATTTTTCATGAGTTTGCCATTTTGATTCAAAGTTTTAGTAGTCTTTTAGTGTTTACTGTTTAATTAGCTTGTTAGAAATAGCTTTTAGATATCATAAGCTAGCTAGAATAGGTTTTAGTTTTAAGTTTGAGTTTATAATGAAGTTAGTACAAGCTTTTTAGTCAATTTAAGGATTTTTAAGCTCAAGTGCTTTCTTTCTGAGGTCAGAACCTTGTTAAGCTCCTAGAGCGCTTATTCCTGAGTTTCAGCTATAGGTCTCTTTATTAAAACTAATCAAAAAAATGTCTTCTTTCATTTTCAGCTTTTAAATTTCAAAAAAAATGGCAAAAAAGGTGTTGCCACCCTTCGAACCTAAGACCTCACACTTGCAACACAACACTCTTACCATCTGCTCTAGGTGGGACAACTTGTCTTATTTCCTTTCTTTTAATTAATATCCTCATTTTCATTTCCTTTCTAGTATAATAAGCCGTAGCTTAGTTTGCTTATTATAGGGCTTATTAGTTAAGCTGTTAGGGAGTTAGCATTTTTCTAGTATTCTTTGTTGCTTAATAGATTTTCCCTAAATTTTTGGTAATTTTTCATTAAGTAGATTATTTTTAATCATTTTTCTAAAGTTTTTATTTTCGAAAAAACATAAAAAATAGAAAAAGTTTCAGAAAATTACAAAAAATAGTTTTTATTTCTATAAAAATTAGCTTTAGTTTTACATTAAGAAAAATCACTTTCACCCTTTTTAAATTTTAATTTTAATTTTTGAGCTTTTATTTTTAATTTTAAAAAATAGGATTTTAATTTTTAAAATAGTTTTCTGAGTTTTTACGTTATTTTATACTTTTCTAAGTTTAAAAATCATTTTTCTAAAATTTTAGGATTTAATTTGCTATTTTTTTAGAATTTACATAGATTAAATTCATTTTTAATTCATAATAAACTCAAAAATAATCAAAAAAATATTTTCCTTTTTCCTAAAATTTTCTCTTGTCCTACTTTAAGTTTAGAAATTTAGTTTGCAATTTTAAAGTTTAATTTTGTCTTATTTGCTTAATTGTCGCGTTTTATTTGTTACCCGTTAATTGTTTAAGTGTTAAATTACTTGTAAATGTTCATTTTAATTGTTGCTTTTATTTAATAGTTATAGATACTTAAAAATATCTTTTCTCTTATTCAAATCATAATCCAAGCTAAAGCAAGTTTCAATTTCACAAGTCGTTGGGGAAACGACCTGGGTGATAATACTTCCCGGTTAAATATACGTTTTATATTATATATATATATATATATCTTTTAGGGTGAGCTTTTCTTAAGGGAGACTTTAGGAAAGTTCTTAATTGCTCTTTTGGATTATTATATTATATATTTTTGCGTGTATAAAACTTACAATCAACGACGTATCTGTCTAGAATGATACGTCGTATTGATGTCAGATTCAGTAGACTTTCCCGAACTTCTTCGTTTATGCTCCAAAACACGTTCTTTTCTCTAACTTACACCAATTGCTAGATAATAACTGAAATTCATAAAGATAAGCAATTAAGTATCAAATCTTATATAAAATAATATAAAACGAGCAATATAGATGGGATAAATGATGCTAATTATTAGACGTTATTTGATGCCATCAAATACGTAATACATTATCTTAGTGGTTGCTTAGTATCAGCATATTCCCGGCTTAATCTCAGCTTATTCCAAACAGCTTATTCCTGGCTTAATCTAAATAGCTTATTCCTGGCTTAATCCGAATAGCTTATAAAACCTCTTATTATTATTATTGGGCTTATTTTTCAGAGCTTATTCAAGCTTATTATTAGCTTATTACCATCTTATTACAAAAATTATAAAAATTATAAAAATCTAAAATCATACCTTTTAGAGGAAAAATTACCTGGGGTGTTTAGAGGATTAGAAAAAGAAAATAAGAATCATCATTATAGAGGAAAAGAAGAAGAAAAATTAAATTTATAAAGGATGAGGAGGAGGGTTCTATTGTGCTCCTGTGCTCGTGTCCTACTATGAAGTGGTGGTGGTGGTGATTGTAGGCTATGGAGTGCTAGTGGTGGTGGTGAATGCCGGAGTTGGTGAAGAGAGGAGATGTTGGTGGTGCTGCGCTACTGTACGTCGATGAAGAGAAGAGATGAGGAAAAGTTATAACTTTTTTTGGCTAAGTCTGAAGTCAAATCTACATTATTGCCTTTTTTAATCCCCGAGGACTTTCTTCGACGTCATGTTGTTGGGGAATATTTTGTCTTTGTCGTTTAGTGAAATGGCAGGTTACTTAAAATTTTGGTGGGATGTGGCAAATGTGTCGTCGGGGATACAAATTTTGCTAAAAAATGTTTTTTTAGTATTTATATAATTAGTATTTATAAAAAAATATATAATTAGTATTTACTAAATATATAATTAGTGTTTAAAAAATTATTTAGTATTTGAAATTATGTTAAATACTAATTTTACTTAAAAAATTTCTTTTATTTAAAATTATGTTACAAAATATATAATTAGTTTTAAAAAATACATAATAATGTTAAAAAATTACTAAGTATTTCAAATTATGTTATAAAATATATAATTAGTATTAAAATTATGTTAAAAATATACTTTTAAACATTGGAGTCGAGGTGATACGCTTATGCATGAAATGTTAAATGGAGGAGTCGAGATGGCATCGTTATACACGAGATGTTAAACGGATGAGTCGAGATGGTCTCGTTGTACTTGAGATGTTGAATGGATGAGTCGAGATGGTATCGTTATACAAGACATGTGAAACGGATTAGTCAAGATGGTCTCGTTGTACATGAGATGTTAAACGAATGACTCGAGATGGTATCGTTATACAAGACATGTGAAACGGATGAGTCAAGATTATATCGTTATACATGAGATGCTAAACGGATGAGTCAAGATGGTATCGTTATACAAGACATGTGAAATGGATTAGTCTAGATGGTCTCGTTGTACATGAGATGTTAAACGAATGTGTCGAGATGGTATCATTATACAACTAATGTGAAACGGATAAGTCGAGATGGTATCATTGTACATGAGATGTTAAACGGATGTGTCGAGATGGTATCATTATACAAGACATGTGAAACGGATGAGTCGAGATGGTATCGTTGTACATGAGATGTTAAATGGATACGTTGAGTTGTTATATGTATACAAGACATGTGAAACGGATGAGTCAAGATGGTATCGTTGTACATAAGATGTTAAAAGAATGAGTCGAGATGGTATCTTACAAGACATATGAAATAGATGAGTCGAGATGGTATCATTGTACATGAAAGTTAAACGAATGAGTCGAGATAGTTATTGTTAACATCAAATACTTCATACTTTTTAATATCAAAATCCCTTATAAAATGCTCATAATTGTTATATTTCTATTAAAATATGTACTTAATTGCTTCTTTATTTGTTTTTAGGAAAATATGAGCATTGGAGCAGAAAGGCGGGAAATGAAAGGGTACAAGGTAAAAAATGCACACAGAAGGTTTCCCAAGAAGAAACTACAACATAGCTGACGAGTAGGAGCTACGCCGTAGCCATGACTAAGCCATATCTTGGAAACCAGATCAAGACCAACTACGACGTAGCTGGCCCGTATAGGCTACGTCGTAGCCTATGTGCGGACTTGCCATTTGAAGACTCTACGACGTAGCTCAACACCACGGCTACGCCATAGCTAATAAATATCACATGATATTTAATGCATTTATTGAGCTATGGCGTATCTAAACACTTATGGCTATGTCGTAGCTGAGATGAAACTATAAATACAAGGCCCAATCTCTGCCATTCGACACACATTAGAGACGGAATTCAAAGAGGACGATTAGGGCTATAGTAGAAGTCGTTTTTCAGCTCACACCACCACCATTCCAAGGGAGGATTGTTTTTAACAGAAATGTTCATCACCCTACCATCCCTATCAAGAAAGTTTACATGGCTAATTCTATCTAAGAGGAAGAATAATTTAACCCTTTTGAAATAAGTGATGATATGTTCTCATATGATTCTCCTTTGTGCTTGGAATTCAAAAAATATAACCATATGCATGAAACTAATGAAAACAACAAAGATACCTTTGTTAGTGATAATAATGTGCAGGGACAATTCACAGGACAAAAAGGGAAGACAAAGATGGTTGAACCTGGAATCATAACCTTGAGATTGCATTCTTGTAGGCCAATTCGGATGATGGGAAATGACACACGTAAATTTTGGCCTATCTGTGACCCAAATTTGAAAGAGTGCATAGAGTCCTGAAGCAGTGGTACTGCTATCGTAATAATGAGAGACGAGACGTCAAAGGAAAGGAAATGTTGTTTTTTAATTTTCTTCAGATAAGGTACGGGAATAGCAAAAGAGATGACACGACCAGGGAAAGGACGTACGACGAGTGGTTTGCTGTAAATAATAAACATCAGAATTACGGAACCACCTCGAAGCCATACCTAGGAAACTACGCCATAGCTCCTGGTGAGAATTTTATCCAGATCATCAAGAGTATCTGACCCTGAGCATAAACTCGTATATCCTAAATTTCTCTCAGGAAACCATAATAAACCTAGAACACGGGATTATTCATTTAAGGAATGGTTAAGGGTCAAAATTAGACACACAAATGTTGACAAAACTATGAAGAATGTTATGCTCAATGAATGGATCCTTGATAGCCTTAAGTTGGAATCAAATTCTTCAGGAATAAGTAATGACCCAAATTTTAGAGATTTAGAAGAATACAAATCGGTGTTTGATAATGAGATTATACAACTAGCAAATGAATATGAGTTGACGATAAGAAACAAGGGGTACATACTAGATGACATTTGGAAAAAATGTGAGCAAGTACATGAAGGAACAATGTATTCATGGCACAACTAAGGATTTGAAGAAGAAGAATAGTAGGAATGCGGTTTAGACAAAAAATACTATGATCCCCCTCAATTAAGCATGGAAACATTTAAGGTGAAAAAATACTCATTTGAAAGCGGGAAAAGTTTTGGTTGTGTAACCAAGACGTTAGATGATGATCTACCATTAGGACGGGTAAACAGGTCAATGTTTAAGGGAAGGATCAGGAAAGAAATGGACACCACTGGAAGTGTCTAAGGAGAAACGTAGACCCGGCTTGAGTCTAACTTAAAGACTCGTTAATAAACAAAAGTGCTTCTCGAGAGACAACCTGACTTCTATCCTTTCTAGCTTACCTTATTTATGCATTTAGGTCTAGTTTTATATTCTTTACTATTTTTGTAGGTTACTACAGAACCAGGAAAGGAGATTGGCATCACCTTGACTCGCGGTTAAGTGAAAATCTATACTACAGACTGTAATTATGGCGTAGCTGTGTAACAGGCTACGTCGTAGCTGGGATTCAGATTTTGAAATTTTGCCTATTTAACTTAGCTTCGACGTACCCAGATTTATGGACCTATACCGTAGTTCCCTGATGTAGCATAAACCATTTCAAAATTTTGTTTTGAATTTCAACAAAACCTTGCACAAATTATTAAATGAACTTTGTGGGTATGTTCCCTTTAAGCCCTCATTAGACTTCACTTGTCCACTCGGGAGACCGAGTGGTTTAAAAGGCTTGTTGCATATGCTAAATGCAACCATGATTCCTATAAAAGTAAGTTAGGTTTTCATTTCTTGTATTTTATTTATTATTTTAATATATAATTCACACACATTTGTTAAGTTAATCCAGGGAATTAAATATTGCGCATGAATCTCAAGGCGAGACACTTCTCAAGAAGGTGTATCTTCGATCATTTCAAGCAATACTCAAGGGAGTCTTTTCGTTTTAATTCTACTATTTTATTCATATTTTTATTATTTAATGTAAAATAGAGACATTGTACAGTTCAAGCAGGGGGATGGGAGTAGAATTACCTCTTCACTAATATTTGCCTTCAATTTTCTAGTTTGTTTTAAAAAATGATTCCATTTTTAAAATTTTTGACATGTTTTTCTTTACCAAAACTAGAATATATCTATGCCGAGCATAACTACCTTATTACTTTAATGGTGAGGATTTACCTTATATTTCGTTTTCTCATAATACATTACCTACTAAAATTGAGTGTGTCGGTACTATTGTAGACTTTAATACATAGCCTGTACATCATTACAAAACCATAGACGAGTATTATGCTAGGATTTCATAATACAATTGGTTTAGATAGTTCAAGATAGCAACATTTTAAGATTTTCACCAAAATCGCCCATATGTGTTAATTTGTGTGCGTTTATCGACCTGTCATACTGACTCGTAGACCTCCTATGAAAAACCCATTATTGCACTCATTTTTAGTGCAAATCCTATAGAAACACCCATCTGAGCCTTTCCTTCATTTCTTAACCCATTACTTATTTTTGGTTCCACCATTCGCCTTAGTGTACATATTGCCTTGACGTTTATTATGGCATGATCCTACATCTACTCACACTAACTCATTAATAGATGTTGATTAGTTTCTCACGCTTGGAAGTTTGATCTTATAGATGGAAAGTAGCTGGTGACATGGATATTTTGGACTAGGACTATTTGTTTGTGCATTTTTTTATTTAATCCATTAAATATATTGATCCCGTTCTGAACAGATCTTTAACTCCTTAGTTGATATAAGGTTTAGTTATATTGGATAAAGCCAAGACAACAATGGTAGAAACTTTGATTGGGAATATCACAAAGTACGCGAAAACTAGGTTGTGATACTAAGAAGAATAATAACAATTATACAAACGTTGCAGCTTCAATATATTAATACGATCACTCTTAATAGTGATAGGGTTTACAACCTTGAAGCTATAACTAACTATGAGTAAAACGTGTATATGATGATTGTGTAGAGATTGATTTCTTTTCTCTACACCCTATGACCTCCTTTTATAGTCCAAGGAGTCCTAGTAGGTTACAACACATTTAATACTTTCCTATGTATTCTACATTAATACATTTTAATGCTTTCCTAATAAACCTTGTAACATCTCATCATATTTAATACTTATTAATGCTTTCCATAAGTATAAGGAAACTAAATCATTTGAATATCAATCATGATCTTCATATCTTTGATCATATCTTCTATAATCTTCTATCTTTTGAAAAATCTTCATTAAGTCGATTTAGTCCCTCTTGTTTCATTTAATTCAAACAGCATCAAGGAATCCTTAATTCCCAACAATCCTCCCCTAAACTTGATACTCATCTTGTTTAACATCAAGTTTTCTTGAATGAAAGATTCCTAACAATCATCCCCTAAACTTGATATGCACTTTGTTAACATCAAGTTTCTTCTGTGTAAGCTTCTTGATCACCAGGAGGATGTATCCAAACACTTCTTCACTTCTAATTATTGTTTGAAATCTTGTTATTCTTGTTTCTAGCATCATTTGAAGTCTCATCAATAAAGGTAACCTCTGCATCTGCATCATCAATCCTCCTTTGTTTGGATGCATCCTCACCCAAACTTTCTTCATTATCAGATAAGTGGTTTTTAAATTCTCCAAATCACGAACCATGGTAAGAAAATTGGTACAAAGAATCATCAATTCAATAAGTTCAAAACTCTCCTCATCACTTTGAAGTGAATCATAAAAATGTATATTTTTTGGCAAACTACCAGCCATAAACGGATTTGATGATTCTTTACTGGTTGCCGTTTGCCCCGGAATAACCAATTCTTTATAATAAAACATGGTAAATTGATAACCATATAGTTTTGGGCAAACTATCAGCCATCAACGGATTTGAGAAGTCTTTACCAGAAGTCGTTTGCTCTATACTAGTCAGTTCTTAATGTATGTTAAACATGGTGAACTGATGACCATTTGTTGTGTGGTGATTAAACCAACACCTAAAGAACTTTCTCATAACCATCTTAGCTTTCTGATTCTCAAAAACACTATCCATAAATTCAGTTAAGAACAAACTATCCGAGAACTAAACTGTGTGTTTTACGATATCGTACACAACTAGTAGCACTAATCTTTAAAGCTAGCAGTAGTAACTGCTTATTGATAGCAGCACTAACTCCACAAACCAAACGAGCAGCACTAATGACACCAACGAGTAGTACTAATGTTTATCTTGAGCAGTATTAACCAACTCCTTTTTAATGCTAGCAGTATTAAGTACACAAACAGTACTAATCTTTGATCCAATCACTAACAACCAACATTAACTTCCTTCTGGCAGCACAAACATATATACGAGCAGCACTAAGTTTCATACAAAATAATTTTCTGCATCACAGAATCAAACTGTGTACTGTTTGAAATCAGATAAAGCTAACAGTACTAATATCTCAAACAGTTTAAATACTCCAAACAACAACATAAAGTATAAGTTAGCATCAGAAGCATCCTTGCTTTGCAAACAATACTACTATAAACTCTCATAAACTCAAACTCAACAGTAGTAATTCCTTAAGCCCATTTTCTTTAAGCCCAACAATATTAACTAAGAAAACCAAGCAGTATTAACTTCAAAAATATAGGCAGTACTAATATACCTTGATAGTATGTGCAGCTCTGATACCAATTATGGAGATCGTTTAAGCCCATCTAGGATATATTTTACAAATATCATTGATACGAATTAGCACAGCGGAATTAATCAACGAACACAATGATATTAAACAAGGTTTTACTATTAAACACCAAGCCCCAATATTATTTGATCAAGATAATACGGTTACCTACTGTAACAGGGATCAAGAGATCCTTGAGGCTACACTATTAACTACTATCTATCTAACTACTAAATAAACGTGTACACACAAACACGTTTTTCTAGACTCTCATTAGGAGAGTTCTATGTTTTTAGGATGCCTTAAACCTATGTCTATGATCTCTTTATATAAGGAGAGATCAAAACTTACAAAGGAAGTAAATCAATAAGACAAGGAAACTAATTAAACTAATTTAAATACTTTCCTAATCTTTATCTTGTAAATCTTTGACCAGATCTTCATAATTCTCCACCAGCTTGTAGAATTCTGATCTTGACGATTTAGTCCTTATGTTTCATTTTGTTGCTCTTTTGTCTCATCAAATCTGTAAACCCAACAATCTTCCCCTATTTGATGATGACAAAACAAACAAAGTCATGTACGAACTTCATTATAAATCCAAAGCTTCCCCTGTTATACATCAAGACTGCTTGATGCGGCTTCCAAGAAAGTTCTGAATCTACTCAAGAAATGATAGCCTATTAGGGGGGAAGCTATACAACGTCAACACAGACATCAACAACCACACAACTCCAGTTACATATGTATCTAAATCTATTTCAACTCTATGGTTTGAAGCAAAAGAGCTTTCGTTTTAACTTGGAAAGAAAGTTGAAGCAATTCCGAAGAGTGCAGGACAGATAAAGATCTGATATAGACAACTGCTTGACAGAAAAAGAAAGGTTAATGAGAGCTTAGTAAAAGTTAGTTGGTGGGGAGAGGTAACGAAGGAAGACCGTTACGTCACTACAAAGAACCATATGATTCTATCATATGATGTTCTCATCATTCAGGTCAAACCTCGTACATAATAATCTTGTGAATATATAAATGTGTAGTGTAGACTTAAAATTTAGGCATATATAGTGTTTGAGTATGAATTTTTAAGAATTTTTTAGTAAATTCAAAATTTTTCAAATTAACATACTCAAACACCATATAATTCCCTCATAATTTGAGGGGGAGCATTAAAATGTTCCTGTTAGATATTGTGTAACATTTTGTCCTCGAACGTTTAATCAATTGATATCCAAAATATCAAGGGATTAACATTTTGGATAAGGGGAGAAAATGTGATTAAACTATGATTAAACTGAATCTAATTTGTACTGAAATGTGATCATATAAAATGGACTCAATGCACTCTACACTTAGCATGTACTACGATTACGGTGCACATATTAAGGGGGAGCTTTTGTGTACTGAGAAAAACTTTAAAGTGTAAAATCTTTTAGATATTATATATCAACCTACTTATGATTGAAATTTCAATGTTTTTGTTTTTGATTTGATGGAATACCCAAAAACCGATCATGTAACGTAAATTATGTAGTTATAAGGTGGTTAAAGCATGGTATTCCAAATCCCATTGATACAGCCAGAACTGAGGGATCTACCTAGGGATATCCACTAGATAGTGTAGAAGTCCTAGTATATACAAACGAGAAACAAGTTAAGAATCGGGATAAGCCGACTGGATGGAGCTAGCTCTGAATAAACCCACAAGGAGTTAGTTATAAGTCACGGTAATCAATGAAGGGTTGAAGAATGAAAAAGAAATGTAAAGGATAAAAAGGGTGAAAATGAAAGAAGTCCTCCCATACACTTAGCAGAAACCGGGTCAATACAGAACATTATCGAAAACACTAAGTGTTGACCTGACATTGAAGACAGTCCATGGACCTAGTGACTTAAGCACACCCCCTCCCTAGATACCAAGTCTCTCAACAGACTCTTGTTTCATTTATCACAGAGATTACACGCATTTCTATCGACTTTCTCACTCCGAGTTAGTTGATATTGAAAAGGTGGCAGTCTGCTCTAGCCTCTGATCACTAAAACCAAAGTGCACTATTGAGTCTAGAGCCAAAAGAGATCATCCATAAATCTCATTAGGACACCTGTCAAATTATGCTTGCTAAGTCACACAATGTGAATAACAAGATATATATTAAGAGTCCTACGCATTATCCTTGTGATTTTGCCAGAACATCCGAGTGATATTACTCACAGTGAAGATGGAAATCCTGCTTGAGCCAACATCAAACAAGTTCTTGTAAGGTTTTGACTTGTGTGATTCTATATGAATCAAACTTGTGACAACTGGAAAGAAACGATGGTGCGATTCTATAAGAATCAAACTTGTTCCAGGTTATGAATTGACGATTGATGATGAATTTTGAAATGATTAACACTCTCGATGTACACAAAGACCACTTTACAAGTGACACGTCGATTTGATTTTATCAAATCGATATTTTCTATACAATCGTGAGATAGTAACTCACTGTTCAACTCTTATCGTGATGTCAGCTTAAGACGTTCTGGTAATTGAACAGGCTGAGTTTTGATGAATCTAATGCATATGGTTAGAAAGCTTCTATAACTTCAGCTGGAAATCCTATCCCAAGAGATTCTTGCATAAATTGAATCTATCTATCTTTATCACATATCTGAGACCTCACGGATTCGAAGGTTACTCCAACCAAACACGAGCGAATGACAAAGCCATATTCGTCTCCCCGCTTTATTGCTAACTGTTTTAATGCAGGATACTTAAATATGGAGGTGAAGGTACCTGATTCCAGCTGACTCACAAGATTCATAGCCACATGCTCATACCCGACAGACAAACACAAAAACATCATGAAAGCTCAAGTACATGTTTCAAGACTTCCGCTACTCTGATACCGTACGTCTTTCTTGAAGTGACGAAGTATTAAAGTCAAAGAATTTCAAAGAAGTTTTCATCACTCTGATACCGAACGTCCTTCTCGAAGTGACGAAGTGTTATAGTTAAAGAACCTCAAGAAAGATGCAATATTAAAGCTTTTCAAGATAACATATCAAGAAAGGTATGAGCATGTCGATCCAGATGTCACAAGTTCACAAGATGACAAAAGATCATAAGATGACGAATAAAGATTATGATTGGATGATGATCTCAAGAAGCTCAAGAATCACATACAAGTTAAAGTCAAAGGAATGTGCTCCAGCCTAAAAGTCAAGGTCACTATAACATATTCACAAGAAGAAGAA
Organism: Tanacetum coccineum; assembly: GCA_026074375.1. Lineage (NCBI taxonomy): Eukaryota > Viridiplantae > Streptophyta > Magnoliopsida > Asterales > Asteraceae > Tanacetum > Tanacetum coccineum. The sequence goes on along the minus strand of BQNB010039192.1, from coordinate 29,600 downwards.
AAGAAAGAAATTCAAGTCTGCGAGCACAAGAATGAAGACTCAGCATAGTATGCTAGGTTTAAGTTTTTGTAACCTGAAGTGACCTCCCTTAGGGGGAGATTGTTAGGAATACGAAATTCCTAGAAAAGTCTCGGTCACTTCATAGATATCGGTAGTTAGCTCGTCCAGTTAATATTTGGAAACTTACTTAGGTAGTTAGACCAAGGCCCATGGATAAGTTCATTAAGCCAGGGCCCATCCGCCCTTTGTAAGTATATATACACCTCTCCATGCCTTGGAGAGGTGGTTGGTTGGTTTTATTTTCTCATATAGTTCAACAAGTATTTTCTCTCTCATCTTTCTCTCACTAAAACCTTCCTCCCAAAGTCTTTCTCTATCTAACATTTCTTGCTAAATATTTCGTGTATGTGTTAAGCGATTATAGCAATTCTACAACTAACCCATATCATCTTTCGAAAACTTAAACGGCGCGTTAAATCTATGTTTGACTTTATTTGAATTTTTTTCCATATATATTTTCCTTAAATCTGACCCGTCCAAAACGACCCGCTAAATCACATTTTCACGACTCCGACTCTAAAGCAATTTGATGTAAAACGACATTTCGGACAACTTTTTAGCTTTACCCGAGACCCGAAACTCGAAATAAAATGTCGAAAATACCCCTTCAAGTTTCTGCGCAGTTTTTAATATATATACTTTATTTTTCTAACCCTCGGCTTGGCCTAACTTCTTCGTTTCAAAACGGCATTCCGGACAACTTTCGTGTTTCGCCGAAAGGCTAAAATGGACTTGAAAGTGCTCAAAACGGGCGTTTAAAATTCTGCAAAGATTTAATTTTTATAAAAAGCTGAAACTTTAATATAAGTTTTTCTAAACTTCATTTGGCCGTAGAATCTTCGTTTTAAAGAGTTACGGAACGATCCACCTATCGAAACGTTAATTAGGACGAGCTCTAACATATATTTAAATCAAAAATCAGTTTTCATATTTTCTCGACCCTCGAAATCTGGGCCCAACTTTCTGCTCGAAAATGTCTTATTACATACCCATTAAATCGTCATTTTCTCATCGCAACGATATCAAAAATACTCCTAGCTAACCTATCTCCGTCATCTAAACCATCCTCAATCATCAAAACTTCACTAATCGCTAAATCTAACTTATGCATGTGTGGATCCGTAACATGCAACGACAATCAAACAAAAATCAATCGAAAATAACATCATAATAGCTCAAAAATACTTACAACCAAGTGGAAAAACAAGATCGATGATCAAAACCTTCGTCCCCTTTGCCCTTTGTGTAACCGAACCAATCAAATCAACCAAACCGTAACTTTTTATTAAAAATCCACTTGCTAAATTACTAAGTCTATCACCCATAAACAATATTTTTGACCCAAATCTTCAAGAACCCGAACCAATTTAAAACTAGTAAAATACTTGTTGCATGTGATAAATTTTTAGTGGGATATGCTCACAATAACACAAGGATTAATAATTTGTAATTGGATCGCAATGCATCTAAATTTTTTGATAGTTTTGGGTGGTGTTGGTGGCTCGTCGGTGGTGGAGGAGGAACAAAGGAGAAGCAAAATTTTCTAAAATGAAAAATGAGGGTGTGTGTTCTCTTATATAGGGGATTAGTTTGGCCATTTGTCACAAATAGTCCCTCCTTCTTATTAGTCCTTCAATTTTAATACAAAGGGTGTTTGTTTCGAGCTTATAACCGACCAAGGGCTCGGGATTATGTTTTCGTAAATATTTTTCTTTCGTCAAATTTAATTTCTTAAGGGAGCGCCGTCCCGGTGCTCAATTCAACTTATTCGTCCTAAGCTCACTCATGGAGATATAGGCTTTGATCCTCGAACGGACTCATGCGTTCTCACGCGACGAATACGCGACGTTACACTCGTTAAATACGAGGCGAAAAATCAACACAAAAACAATGGTAAACCTACCAACGAAGTATACACATATACACGATCGCTCTTGTCAAAAGAGGACATAAACAAGCAACGGAAACATCCGGGAAAAATCACCACGCCACTCTCAAAAATATTTTAAAACGGGAGATCAACCCAAACTCGATTGGTGGTCATACCATCAAAACAAAACGCACATCGCCAACCCGGTCTTATTTATGAATGCACCACCGGTTGCGAAAATTACCCGGAGTATACATATCACCATCGAACGCACTATAGAACTATTTATACATAATCACATAATCACATATTACTAGCTTTACTTAGGCATTTCATCAATTCCACTTATATTTAAGCCTTGACGATAATTATTACACATCATGCTCTCTTACTAGGAAGCCTTAGCAAAAAGAAAACTAACACATATCATTCTCAATCGCTCTTATCAAGAGAGAACACACATAAAGCCGCGGAAAATAAATATTCCGAAAATCACCACGTCGCTCCCCATATGTCGGAGTAGACGACTACTTCAGAACGTACCATAGTACTATACACATGCACGCACAAAATTTCACACATCAGCCTAGGATAACACTAGCATCGATCAGTCTTGCTTACACTTATGCCTTAGCATCTAAACCATGGGTAGGCATACCCATTCATCCAAACCTTAATGCCACATTATTGGCAACACTAAAGCGACCTAAGCGCTTACTATTAACCAAAAGCACCTAAACACGTAGAGCACATTTTTTGCATACTCGGCGGCGCTAATCCCTCAAGAAAACATAAAAGGTCAATAGAATTTATTTGAGCATCAAGGATTCAATACCCGTGCTCTTCAAAGACGACGGTTTCAATTGTCCCTTATTGGACGATTATCACGATTGGTTCAATCCCAATATATCCTATCGGTCATCGGATATACAGACTAAATACGTTTAGACCCAACGCACATTCACTAGACAATTTCTTCTAAATTCCTGACTTCATTCCCTTCGACTCGAGGCGTAAGCTATTTCGATTGATTCCTTTGGAAATGGTGACGGATGCCGCCATTAAGTTCCATCAGGGTTCTCGATCTTCTTGCTCGGCTTCGCGCAACCGAGTCATTATGTTCAAGGAGTAAGGATCACTATACCCAACTTTAAGTCAGGTGTCGGGTGGCGCTTCATACTTATCCTCGATGATCAAAACACATACATCAAACAACATTACCACTAATTAAGTCGAGGCAACCACGCACATTCCTTAAACAATTTATCCAAGATCAAATTCTCATTCCTTTTGACTCAAGGTGTTGGCTACTTTGATTGGTCCTCCAAAATGGTGACGGATGTCACCATCAAATTTTACTAGAGTTTCAATCATTTTCTCCTCTACGCGCATTTCGAGTCTCTTTGTCAAGGAGTAAGAGATACCACACCCAACTTCGAGTCAGGCGTCGCGTGGCTCTCTATACCTGTCCTCGGCGATCAAGATGCACTCGTTAAACAACATTACCACTACTTTCCATTTCGGGGAAAGAAGTCTTCTTTACGGTCATCCGTTGCTATAACTAAGGCCACACACACATTTTGTAACATTTCTCATTTTCATGTCTTTGTACGACAATATTAATGATCACTATTTATTTTTGTCCGATACGCGTTTACTTTTAATATTTACTTTTGAGCTAAACCGCGATAATCAATGAATGTAAACGGTCACTAAATAAATTAAGGTTTGCATCAAACAAGTAAGGAATAATTATTTTGAGAATAATTATGTACTTTGCGTATTTTATTTTTATATATATATATATATATATATATATATATATATATATATCCATCCGCAGTGACATTCCATGCCAATACTAGTTCTTGAAAATTCGCAGTTACACGGTATGCGGATATTCAATCCGACTTCATACTAAGTCTCGCTATAACAAGAAACCGGTCCACTTCTTAGGCGACCTAAACTCCATAGTCCCTCTTAAGCTTACTTACAACGACTAGTTCGACCAAAATATCTTCCACAAGGTAAGGTCCAAGTGACCTTCTATGTCACTACACAATTTGAAAATTTCCATCATCTATGAAAATATCATTTTTGTTGGAGTTGCATAAAAAAATTTCAGATGGTTCGAAATCAGAATGCTTTGTAGAATGGCATTCATAATTTTTTTTTGATAAGCGTTTCTAAAAAAAGATTCATGGGTCAAAATCAGTGATTTGTAAAATGTCATCAGGTTGATTTAAAGTTGAAGATCATAGCAAGTATAAGAACACCCAACAAGGATAAGGGTAAACAAAGAAGTTATAAGCGCAAAAGAGTGCTAGCGGGAACCGCTACACCTTCCCAAAAATCCGGATCATATCAAAATAGGATGAAATCTAAGGTAACAATGGCAACCTAGCCCAAACCACCCATGCTACTAGAGCATCACATATATAGCCCGCATAAAGCTCTAAATCAAAACCATGACTAAAGAATGCACAATCACAACACTGGTGATAAGATAAAAATTTTGAGGTAGCAATGACCTCAAACCAATAAACCTTTAGCTTCTTGATTATTTTCTAGATTTTACCTCCTCGTCACTTTTAACGTATCTCTTAAATCGTGAGTTCGCAAAGCTTGGAACAACCGCTGAAGTCTAAGTTTGTTCAATATTTGAACCTTCAGTCTTACATATTCAGGTGTTGCCATATAAATTCTTAGACTTATTACTCATTCAAATTCTTGTGTATATTTTTTGACTAGTTTTGCCGTTTCGGCGATAACTCATTTGTCGAGTGTCAATACAACTCCATCCGAATTCCTACATGTACCTAGGATGTTTCTCTATCTCCTAGTCAAATTTTCCCAGGTCTTTATATACCAAAAATATTTTAAAACACTCCTAACAAGCTGCTAATCAAAAGTAGTCTCTAAGAAATTGCGATAATTTTTTGTAGCTTACGGAAGCGATCGAAATCTAAAACCTATAATTATCATCGATGTGAGCCCAATTGAAGGTAATAGACCTATGAGTCCTCTACAGGTACCATAATCTCCTTTTGAATAAGTAATACTCAAAAAGAAAGACTTGATCAACATTTCCTCTCTTAGGCTTTCTCATTCCTCTACCTCATCTACCAACTCATCCACCCGTTCCCTTCCTTGTGATGCAGCAGTAAGCCTGCCAGCACTTTGGCGGTGTTATTTATACGAGGGAGAACATGGACAACGTTAGGTTAAAAGTGTTGCTAATATATATAAAGTGCCATAAAAACACAAAATATCAAATAATCATGCACTCCGGGAGCAAAACCAAAGGTAAAAATCAATTTTCACCAAACCAACTAAAACCCAAACGACACTAGATATATACCATAACAATACTCATATACGATCCCATGGTGTCAACACTAATTTGAGCGAGCAGGATGACGTAAGTATACGTGAGTCGCGATACATTTATAATTACGTTGGCCACCGTATTTATAACTGCATCTCGTCCCCATGCATACCTAGTACCAAAACCCGCACATCTCAATGACTGACTTTACTACTATCATACAACGTAAATATGCACAAGCAATCAAGAACAGCATACCACATACATAGGTCTACAACCCAGGACACTTTACAGAATCCTACGGGTCAAAATCATTTCAAAAACAACAAACAACCTATTGGTTTGAAAGAGTCTTCTAAACCCAATTCAAATCCAACCAAACACCATTTTAATTCATCCAAACCTAGTATAAAGCTGTGCCTAATTATTTGGCACACTTTTAAACACAAAGCTTATGGGCTTCTAGAATTCAACCTTTAAGACTTACTAAGTAGAGGCCTTTGCAAAGGAATCGAAACACAATATGACAACTTTATTTGAAAGTTCCAGAAATAGACCGGCTCTCAAATGACACATACATGGAATAATTCAAACACACAACCGGTCGTGATAGTGTCCGCGTCCCTATACTTATATTAGCGAACTGTTCGCATATATCACTTATACATACACGAAATTATAATCATCATATAACAAAGATGCATCCATCAAGTAGCATTAATACTCATTAAAATTAAACTCTTCGCAAGTAGCGAATATCAAGATAACATATATATATATATATATATATATATATATATATATATATATATATATATATATATATATATATATATCATTTCATCATGGAACAAATGCCGTATATATATATATACATACATACATATTATTCATACTGACACACTCTGAACACACTATAATATAATAGTATATAAGGATTATATCAAATAATAGTATAGTAAGTATTTTCCGTCGGGTTCTAAAAATGAGCTTTTAACCAAAGTAGTCTCAAAAACCTCCCGGGTCGTTTTCCCTCGAGGAAGTGTGAATTGAAAATCGGTTAAGTCCGTGATCGCTCGTTTTGAATGGTTTAAAATGATTTTGATTTGGGTTCCTAAATCCTACTAAAAATAAATGACAAGTAGATAAATGTACGAAAACAAGTAAGCAAGAAATGACAATTAAACACGTAAGCATAAAATGTAAACGGGAATTAAAAAACGCGACATTTAAAACTTAAATTATCTAAAATTTAACCTAAAATGATTTTTCTATTTTTCCTAATCCTATTTTACTAACTTATAAGAAAAGGATAAGGAAATTCTAAAACGAGAATACTTAAATCTTAAAAACGAAGAAAACGAGAACGTGAACGAAATCCCGTTCTTTAAAAAGTGAAATTTAAAAATATTAATCCTTCGAAAGTAAATTTAAAACCTAAGCCTAGATTATGATAAAAGAAAATTTTATAAAAAAGAAAATTATTTTTTTGATTATTTTTCTATTTTTTATGATTTTTTTAGTTTTTAACAAAAATAAATGATTAAAAATACTAAACTAATTATAAAAATTCTGAAAAATTACTGAAAAATACTTTTGACTAGTATAATCCTAATAAAAATAAAAACTGTGAAAAAGCTAAAAGAAATAAGCTGCTAATAAGCTTATAAGAGCTGATAAGCTAAAATGAGCTAACACACTTAAATAATAAATTTTACAATTATAAATCGAAAAAGTCCCCAGGGCAGATGGTGTGAGTGTGTGTGTGTAAGGTTAAGGAGGGTAGAGGTCTAGGGTTCGAGCCTTGCTCACCCTGGATTTCCCCTCTTCCATTTTTTTATTATTTTTGCAAAAAACCTAAAAAGCAAAGTTGAAGAAAAGCTGAAAACTATCAATTTTAATAAAAGCAACTATTTTTGAAACTCTCTAAATAAGCTAGAAACCAGCTGAAAAGCTAACAGATTATATAAAACTTCTTTTTGATCTTTTATGAAAACTTAAGCAACTAAGAGGCTAAAATAAGCTATGACCTAGCAAAATAAGCAACTTCTAAACTAACCCTAACCTAATGAGCTAATATGAAAATAAATAAGCAAATAACACAAGCAAGAATGAGCTTAAATAAGCACAGCAGTACTAACTTAGAGTTAGTACTGCTAGCTTTAATTTTTAATGCTGCTCCCTCTAAATGACTTAATAAGCTGAGGACATAAACAAAAAAAGCAAAGACTAACTTAGTAAACTACTCTAGACTAGAAATAAGCACAAAGAAGCAAACCAACAGCTGAGGATTTCAAATAAGCTCTTATAAGAAAACTGCATACCAAACAGGCCGAATAGCTAACTTTGAGCTAATTTCTAAATAAGCTAAATGATCCTTATGGGTAAATGACTTATACTACTAAAAAGCATATCCAAAAAGCTACTTAAAACAACAATAAAAAAGTATTTTGAAAGTCAAATAAGCTAAAAAAGGATAAATGAAAAAGCTACTTATGCTGATTATCTATTTTTTTGTTTTAACTAGAATGCTAAATCTACTTATGCAGTCCTAAAAACAGATATGTAAATTAGCTTCTAACCTTGAAATAAGCCCTAATAGATCTAAATTGGCATATAATCTACTTGTGCAACAATTTTCATTAGCTAACTCTAACCCTAACTAGCTTATTTTTTAGCTTAAGAATGGCTAAAACCTATTTATGCTAGCTGATGCATTTGACACTTAAAATGAACAAACCTTAAAACCAATTGATGCAGGCCTAAGGACTAGTTTTCAACAACATTTAAACTCCTAAGAGAGAATAGAATGAGTAACTAAAACAGCTAGAACAAGCTTGAGCTTAAAAAACACATGAAACTAAACTTATGACTACAGATTCAACTAACCACTTATAAACTTTTGAAAACTTGATTAAGCCTAACAAAACTCTTAAATCCTAAACTTATAAACCTTAGTATGATATTTAAAATGAATCCAAAGGACCAAATGGTCTCAAGCAGTACTAACTTGAGTTAGTACTGCTTGACCCAAACACCCCTTTAAAAATCTCAAACACATATTCAACTTATAAAATCAAGAGATACAGCTTAAAACTCAGGTAACAGATATTAGAAAGCTTATTATAAACTTAATGAACATATTTAAACAGCTAAATAAGCAAAAATTATAAACTCTAAGCTAATGCTACTATTTTTGGATTTTATGAAAATAACTTGCAAACTAAATTCTAAGCTATCAAGTAACTATATCAGATAGAAATCAAACATAATAAGCAGGATTAAGCAAATTTAAACTATAATACGATGGCAATAAGAAGATATAAGATAACAATAATCTGAACAGCTAGAAAATTAAATGACAGTAAGGTAAAATAAAGAGAAGTGTACCTCACACCTCAGTTGAACAGAGATGAATGCTCACTTGAGCTTAATCTACTAGCAAGCTTAAGTAATAAGCTGAGAATAAGCCCCCATAAGCCCTTCCCGGATTGGCTTATCTTCTAAATGGGCTTATTCAATGAACTTTGAGACTGTGTAAATGGAAACCTTATTCACTTTAAGCTTTCAACTGAGCTTAAGTGAGTAAGCAGTAGCTTATAAGTAGAAAAGCTTATGAGCTTATTTAAATGACTTTAAAAAGCTTGATTTAACCAAAATGCAATTATGTAAAAACAGAATTGAAAGGAAATGAAATTTTACTAATAAAACTTAAAATTACATGACTTGAAAAGGAAATTACAATGTTGAAAACATAATAAGCTGGAAAAATAAGCAATAAGCTATACTAAGCTACACCTACTCCTACTCCTAGATACCCTTTCTGTGTGATTAAGCTCTCCTTTTATAGGCTTCAAAAGATGATTCTAGATCCAAGGATGCTCCCCTCTCTTCTCGTCTCAACACTTCATCAATAACTGCTTTCTATTCACTTTATCTTACCCGTTGAGAGCTCTACACGCATACTTAGCCAATCAAAGGCGTTGGGATTGCCAACGTGGACACCTGAGTGTCATATGTGTCAGCCTTAGCTTCTAGAAGGGATAACTTCTACTTAAAGAAGGTTAATTGGAGTAGGGTAAATGTGGGGAATGATGGTGAACAGTGAAAAGGGTTTTCCCGTGCCCTTTTCTTCTTATAATTTTTGTTTGACCTGGTTTTTAAATGAATTAACTTGGGCTAAAAGGATTTTGGGCTCGGAAATGGACCAAGGGTTTAGTTTTGGGTTTATAATTAAGACTTAATGACCGTTAGTCTTTTAATAAAAAGGACTAATGGTGTTATTAGTTTAGGGTTTATTGGTGAAAAAGATTTAACAATAAGGGTCTTTTTAGTGGTGATATGTGATAGCAGGCTTAGAAGTATCCCGTGTGGATTTTTCATGTGAAGCCTTACTTGTTTATTTGTTTGGTTCTTAGTATTTAAAAGTTTTGGGTTAAGTTTGGATTTGGACCCTTGTGTGGGCAATTAGGATTGTAAGAGATATTGGATTTGGTTATGATTTTGGACATCACTCGAGGTTTGTTCGAGGCTGATGGTCTTTGTAACACTTAAAGTTTATGCATTGTAGTTTTCTCTATATTGTATCTTGTGTTATGATTGATCATTATGTTGCATTCCCGAGTTTCCGCCATTGTCGAGGTGTGACAAAAGTCAACAGTTAAATACTTGTGGGGTTTGATTTAGTTTCTTTGTGGTTACAATGAAGTTGTTTAGGATTTAAGTAGATATGAATAATGGAGTCATATTAAATAGGACGGTGGAAATAAATATACAATTGGTGTCCATGTGGAATTTAAAAAAAATATTTATCTATTTTGGAAAATCAGCAAGTCATATTTACTAAATCATCACAAAGTAGTCGGTTTCAATACCTAGATTAATAATAGAACAAGTGTGTTTACTAGATGTGTAAATTTTGGAAAGTACGTTTCTATTTAATGGACTTAACCCTTATATCATTGAGAACTTCTTCCCAACTTCTGCTATAATTCTAAAATAATCTCTTATTCCTTTTTATCCAAACATTGTATACTACAGCAGTTAAACATAGTTTTCTCACTACGTTTCATATGTTATTGCAAGTGGGAAGCCTTTCCATATGCAGAAGAATATCCTTCCACTCATTTGTTAACATATCAATTTGGCCATACCTCTTGAGATCATTCCAAATCTTACAAGTAAACTCACAATTGAAAATATATGGTCATGTGAATCATTTCCATTCTTATAAAATAGGCATTGTGGGTGTCTGTTTAGATTCTAACTTAGCATTATATCTTGAGTATTTAGTCGTTCATTAACAGCCAACCAAGTAATGAAAACATGCTTTGGAGTACACTGAGAAAACCAAACAGTATTAGCCCATTGCACTTTGTGATTATTTTCTCTCAATTCCTTCCTGAAGGGTTCCGGTGGTCACCTGCATGGCTATGTACATACACAACGGAATTAAACGAATAAATCCATGCATACCAAAACCTTAATAATCAGATCTTCTTGTACATTGATATAACCTAACTAAACGTATAAAGGGTATTTAGAATTACTTACTCATGTAATCATGCTAGCGTAAGCTCCTTTAAACTTCTCTACTACACGAAACGCCTTCTTCTTGAACTTTATAGTTTCGGGAATGATCACCACTTCTGGACCACGTCATGTATCCACCATTACTACACAGGTAGGACTAGGGTTATGAACCTATCGCAAGTTAGGCAAGTATGAAATCCGAGTAAACCCTCACTGATCTTCAGGATGAAACTAGGGTTTGTAAAACCTTAGGTTTCGTCGATCTTGGAATTGACCTAAATCGACTTTGGGTCGATTGAAGGTTTCGACCAAGGGTTTGTGAAACCCTTTGGTTGTTTCTTGTATTCCCCGGTCGACCGAGCAAAAAGAGAACGGATGAGAGGATTTTAGGGTTTGAGGAGAATTTGTGAGATGTGTATTTAATCCTTTTTCAATGCCTTTGTTTATATAGTCATGGAATGAGGTGGAATACATGTAGAACAAGTATTTGAGTTTGACAAAAAGTCAAACTCCCCCTCCCTTGGGATTTCATTCAAACCGATCCAAACATCCTTTGGGGTTATTTGTTTGGTCTTTTTGTCATATTACACTCTCTAATATTTATCTAGGATAAATATTTTCTTAAGGTAAAGGGTTGTTACCTAGTGAATATATCTATGATAAATATTAGACTTGATGTAATTACCCTTTAACCCTTTAAAGAAAATAATGTTGTATTTTCATTTCCTCTTTCGTATCTTTCCATTTCATAACTCGTTTCTCACTTCCGCTTGCATTGTCCTGTTTAGTGTGCACCGTTGTGACCTTTCGACATTTCTGAAGGCTAGTGGTGAAAGCCGTTGTTTGATTGCACACAATCCTTTCACTTCCAAGCCCTGCTAACTGAGAACTTAACTTCTCTTTTCTTATTATCCACCCAAACAGTTTTGTCCTCTATTTCTCTTTCCAGTTTTATGTCTTGTTTCAACATAAGTACAAGGTACTTACTAACCCATTCTTTAGGCCATTTCCAACTCTGCCCATCATATAGCATATCAACATTGTCATTATTATTGAATATGGCTTTATACACTTCCTTATACCTGGTTGTAAACTTACAATGTGTTCTTAACTTTTTTTCATGAAAGAAATGGAGTGAAAATCAAGTTGAAGGAGGGGAGGGATTGTAAGGTAAGGAAAATTATATTTTTTTATATTGTTCTCGAGTAAATAATAATGAAGGGAAGTAACTGATTATTTTTGTTCTCAAAAAGTCAAAAAGTAAGTCAAATTTTACAACTTTACCATTATGTCCTTTATTTCACTTAAGAAAAGTCATCTTGAATAAGGATCATATAGTAATTACAAATGTACCCACTAGTTTACTTCACTTGCAACCCATTTTTAGGCGGAATAAATTCATACAAAAATTTTGAGATTCCCCTTACTTTTACTTCGCTTCCCCCCTTTTCTTTATACTAAAAGACTTGAGAACATAAGTAATTTATACTTTCTTTCACCACCCTCCCTTTCCTCTCTACGACCACAACTTGATAACATAGTATGATTTGCCTCGTCAAGACATGGACAATCATAACTTTAATCGAACCTGCCCATATTCATCATAACCTCTTATAATAAGTATCACCATTATTCTCATCTCATAAAGAGTGATTGAAAGCGTAAAAGTTCCTAGCATGTTAAGATCGAGAAACAGTAAAGCAAGCATCAATAACACATTAGTTGTTCAGCTGATATAAACTGACTGAAAGCGTAACATTGCAACTGATACAACCACAAATAGTGCAAAAATGTCTACCAGTTGTTTCCCTGCAAAAAAAGAATAATACGAAAAATTTAGTTAGTTACGGTCCCTACGTATTCATCATAAAATGTCAACAACCAAACTGTGTTATTCCTTACCAAAAGCTAACCCAACACCTTCGCCAGCCAAAACAAAATTTTACTTCAGCAAATAAACCATCGACAACGCAACAACTTCTCATCTAATATGAACCGATTGAGAGCATAACATATTAACATTGCAAGCAAAAGTGTGTCGGCTGTTTCCCTGAAAAACAAGTATAAATACTAGTCTGTTACGACACTTTTATTCGTCAAGAAATGTGATACGACCCTTGCGGATAGTATCGGGATAAGGCACCACTTTTAGCAGGTGCAAGCTCCGTCAGAAGAGAAAAGAGAAGATTAGAGATTTGTTTTGATCTTTTTAACTTGATTGATTATAATGAATAGAGTGCAAGAGTATTTATAATAGCTAAATGGGCCATGGGCCTATTATGGGTTATTATGACCTTTGACTTGACTTAAGGATAAACATTGACTTTTTGACTTTCCTAACACAAAGACATTCCTAAACAAAATAGTCAAACATGATAAATACTTTCCTAACACAAAGACATTCCTAAACATAATAAACTATGATAATATCCTAAACCAAGGCATAACAGTCCCCACTCCTTCGAAAACACCTTACCCTCAAGGTGTCGTCTAAAAAATCTTGATTCCAGGATTCCATATTCTTCTTTAAGTTTCAGCCTCTAACATTTCTTCTTAGTGAGCAGCGACAACTTTTTCTTCCAATGGAGTTTGCATTAGATCAAACAACTTTTTTAAAGATCATAAAGCATTGGGTTTAGATCGAGCCTCTTCTTCTCTAAACCATTTGACCTCTGGTTTCTAAAGCCTCCCTAAAGTTGTTGTCTAACTGCAACTCTATTGGAAGTTTCTCCATCTGCTTCTCCAACCCATGAACCCGTGTATGAGCTTTTTTGACCTCTTCATTAGAATCTAAGGACCTTTTAGCCTCAAGTGAATCTACTTAACTTTGTAATGATGTAAGGGTGTCCGTTGTCTCTTTAATGGTCTCCTCTTTCTCTATATTTGCCTTCTCTTTGTGCCTAGTTGCCTCAACATGAGCCTCTATTTCTTCCACCTTGTTTGACTTATGGAAAGTTGTTTCCTCAAGATATTGAACCTATACCCCTATGTGTTAATAATCATTTGATTTTGGGTGATGGATGTGGTGACCGCTCATCCTCAAGAACGGCCCTTAGTGATACGGGGCTCTGAAGAAGGCTTCTCCCAAAGTTGAAAGATTCAACCTCAAAAATTCCAAAAGTTGTAGGTTCGTGAAGCATGCTTCCATTGCACGGGCTAATGAAAAAGCTTCATCTAAAGTTTTGGGGTTTACATAAAGATTGCACATTGTAGAGCCGATTTAAGCCCAGAGATATAAAATGTTTTAAGTAAAGATTCAGAGATCCCCGTTACTCGATTTATAAGTATCTCAAACTCACTCTGATATTCGGCCACCATACCCATTTGCAAGAGCTTAGAAAGTACGTCTTTCACGTCCCAATCGCTGCCGCCTGATGCCATGAATAATACTCTGGCGAACAATAACTTGAAGAACAGTAAAAAAATTATGTTTTTATTGATGAACATTACCGGTGAATAGTGTCGATGAACAATATTTGTGAATAGTTTTGATGAATAGTAACTTATTCTTTTTTGATTGGAAACCCTGGAATCATGTCCCCGCTCAACAAGGAGCTTTCAATTAAGCATCATTGATACGGACCGCTGTTACAGAGTTCACAAGTGTGACAAAGCAATAGGATTAAGAGAAGCAAACTGAAGAGTAGCGCATGATTAAGTAAACACGTTCGTTTACCCATAGAGTTTCCACCAAATTAGTTTAGATTTATATTTAATTTAATTAGCTAAAACCAAATCAATCTCTCAAACCTGAATTTTACTTGCTTTCTATAAAATATAAAAATACCAAAAATAATCTTCTCTCAACCCTTAGACCTCTGTTATATTATGTTCGAGCCTTCTCAACCTATTCCCCTAAAGAACGCTAACAACCCCTAAGTCTTACCTTACAACACTATAACGGTTAGGTACTCTGCCTAGGGAGTTGTAAAACCTGGCGTGTTTACAATGACCACATCAGGTATTTATACCAAATGGGATAACCCTTACAATAAAACCCTAATCATATTATGACTCGATTCCTAATGGACCTTGCACATAACTTAACAAATAAGATAGATGATATCAGTGGCCTGTTTGGCCCGACCCTCTTCAAGAGCTCGGGGCGTAACATTCCCCACTCCTTCGAAACCACCTTGTCCTCAAGGTGTTATCTAAAAAAATCTTGATTCCGGGATCCCAAATTGTTATACCCCGGTTGCTGCCAGATGTTCTACCGTCTTCCGCTGTTTTTTCTACCACCTTCTGTCGTCTGCTGCCGCAGCTCTCCCATCTACTCATAACACTAAACACTTCACAATTCTTCTCGCGATACACCCACTTAAAAATACCAACCAAACTTCTGCCAGAAACATCTCTACTCTCCAATACCCTAATCACAAACTCCTAGCTTAAATCTAAATTTTATCTCATCCAAACGATCATCAAATTCACCACCTCCATCCTTAGTACCGATATCTTTGGTTTGCGCTCATAGTTCATACGGATATTTATACAGGCGTGAAATAACGTGAGCCTACGAGGTCACACACATATACACTTAGATATCACTCTATTGGTATGTATATAATAATATAAGTGTATATTTATTATATATTTATTTAATACTCGATTAATGTGTATAATAAATATAAGTGTATATTTATTATGTATATTAATATTCCAATGATAGAATACTAACGGTCGTTAATTAGTTTGTTTACGAATAATTAACTATAAGGCTTTTTAATTAATGTGTAATTAAATGTAATTATACATAATAGTTAGAAAAGTAAAAAAAGTCAATCCAAAGGGTTGTTTTATGTGAGTCGACCGGCCTAGGCTAAAAGAAAAGGAAAATGAGTTTATCCCACACCGGTGGGATAGGTAAACTTGAGGGCTCTATATCATGTATAAATAGAGGATCCCCTAGCTCATTATTCTCATCCATTCTTCTCCTATTCTCCTTGTAGTCGACGAAAGTAAACATCTCCTTGGGGAAAGGTGTTTGAGTTCGACTACTTGTAGTATTTAGTATTCGTTGGTTCGTGAAACTAGCATTCGGGTTGTATTGGTTAACGTGTATGTGGATACATGTAGAGGTTACTTACATTAGTACTTGGAAGTTTTCACGGGTTCCGCATGGATTTATAGATACATAATGCTTATACAAAAGAAGCCCCTGTTCTTCACGGTAGCTTTATTGCTATTTAAAGTATGTTTACTTGTTTACGTTTTATATTAATTATGTATGATATATGTGATCTTAGGGGTGAGCATCGGGTCAAACCCGGACCGGACCGGCGTTACCCGACCCGGACCAAAGACCGAGAACGCCAAATCATAAGGACCGAGATCGGACCGATGACCACTCGGGTTCAGTCGGTCTTAGCTCGGGTTAAACGGTCCGGTCCTCAGTTTTGGACATGATGGACCGAAAGATTTGCAAGACCCAATTATGACATTTTATTTGACGTTATTTACTGCATGAAATCAATTTGTAACTCTAATTTTGCATACTAAACTGATTATATAGCCAACAATGTAGATAGAAACCAATATTATCCTCGCTTGCATCTTTGTAACCAATATGCAGATAGAAACCAATATGCATCTTTCAAGTAGAAGCATCCCAATGAGCATTATAGCCAAAAAGCTACATGTTTTACATGTTTTTATCCGTTTAACAAAATGTAAAATAGATTCAATATATTAGATTGTACATGTTAAATGATCTTGAACCACTTATATGACAAAATAGATTATATATATGTGACTATGTGAGCACGAAACAGATTCTACAAGTCGAAAATGGTTAAGAAAATAGTCGAAAAATCCAAAAAGAAAGTATTGTATTAGCTTGTATCTTTTGAAGTAGCATGTAAAGCCTTTCTAACTGGCTAAGGTAGAACGAAAAAAATGTTGTTCATTGTCTTGGTTTGTGATGGTCTACTATGTTTCGAGTTCCTGTGACAATAGAGCATTCGTTTTCCATCGATAAACATCCAAACTAAGACTACAACTACTTAAGGCGCACAAAAGATGTCACTAAAAAAGTATATAGAAAAAAAAAAAGAAAAAAAAAAAAAAAAAAAAGAGAAAAGAAAAAAAAAAAAAAAAATAAACAGAAAAAAAAAAAAGAATGTCACGTACAAAGACTACAAACATAAACTTGGCCACAAGATTAGTAGAATTTCAGAAACTTCAACTTGGCACAACATGAATGTAACAGTAGCAAAACAAGAAACATAAAAAGACTAAAACCAAACAAGAACAAGAATGCCACAGTAGCAAAACAAATAAAAGTTTTCCATGTTCACTAGCATATTTCCAACTTCACAGCAGATTTTTTGCAACTTTAGTAGCATCTAAAAGACTAAAACCACTTGAGTAGCATTACAGCCACAGTAGCAACTTCAGTAGCATCAGTCACAGTCATAGTCACAGTAGCATCTCGTTATCTTCAGTAGCATTTTTCTAGTTCCAGTAGCATTTCTCAATCAAGCGATATACCTTTTCCATTGGCTCCCTTTAGTTTGTCCAACGCCTCTTTCATTTCTAAAAAAACATAACATGACAACAACAAAAGAAATTAATAACATACAAAAAAAACTATATATCTACTGATCTACATATTTATTAATTCAGACTTATGAATTAATAATCAATTTACCTTTGATCACCTCTTCATCTTTCATAAGATCTTCTAAATCATCCATGTAGATGTTTTTTTGTGATGTACGAACCCAACTTTGAGTGCATAACAATGCTTCTACAATTTGCGGCGATAAGGCATTCCTAAACGGTCCAAAACATTACGACTTTATGCTAAAGCGGACTCTGAAACAACGGTGATAATGTAAATTGACAAGTATCTATTAACAAAAGTAATTCATAAGTAAAAAAAATATATAAGCTGGTTTTTTATTAAATGTAATACACCATTAAGAGGATTTAATATTGAAATACCTTTGCCATCTTTGAAACAATCGGAAATCTTGGACTATTTAATTTCCACCATGAAAGTATGTCAAAGTCCTCCTCATCGTCTAACTCAAGTATTGGTTCTTTTAAATATTTTTCAACTCGTCTTCAACTCCACTCGATCTAATTGAATTTTGACTTTTAAACGAATTCAAGAAAGTATTACCACGTCGACGAGTTGTGTTGCTACTTTGAGTAGATGATGATTTTTGCACGTCGCTTGAGTTGTTTGTTAACTTTGTTCCATATTTTTCATTATATAATGCAAACAAAACTCCCATATTGGTCTCAACCTCATAAACCAATTCTTTAACCTTTTCTTCTTTTTCATTATCGGTCAAAAACTCCATTGGTGTATCCACTTCATCTTCATTCTCTTCCGGTATACAACCATTTTCCATCAAATGCCTAAACCCATACCCAAGTACTTCCGATTTCATAGTTGGATCCAAAAGCACCGCAAAGTACATATAATGGTTGATTTTTTTATATCCCCACAAAATACTGTCATACCTTTAAACGCATCTTTGACACCATTTTATCAAACTTTGGCACAAATTCCCACTCATGTAGATGCTTGTCAATATCAAGTATCTCACTATAAAATAAATGAGCAACATGACTAGATTGGGTTGATACTAGTTCCATTTTCTCCTTAAACTTTTCCAAAAAGTCACAAACTTTTTGACAAACATCAAAGTCGATACGACGGGGTATTGCATTAAGATCACGAGAGAAAGAAGCGTTCTTCATACTATAATTGTAAAACGCATCTTGTAAATCAATGGCGGATTTCAACATATCATATGTTGAATTCCACCTCGTCGGGCATTCCGCAATCAAAAACCTATTTGAGTCACACGTATTCTTAATGCACCCTTTAAACTTCTCAATTCGTTGGCTAGGCATTTATGTACCTTAACCTAGAACCAATGGTCTCAACTTCATTTGGATGCACCTTTAAACCATCTTTCACAACTAAGTTTATAATATGTGCCATACACCTTATATGAAAGTGTTTACCATTATCATACATGCTTGGAAGATGCTCTATCAAATATTTAAGTGCCGTATCGTTTTAAAGTAATGTATCAACCGAAAATGGTCCCATAACATTTATTAATTCCCCCCATCCATTGATGCACTTTAAAAGTACCCTCCCAATGTCTTCGCCCCTATGACTATTAATGCGTTTGAAATTTATGACACGTTTGTGCATAACCCAATCATCATCTATAAAATGTGCCGTTATCACCATATAGTTAATCTTTTGACAAGTAGAAGTCCATGTGTCCGTTGTAAGGTGGATAGTGTGATTCGGGTTGCCTAAAAACTTAACTAGTTTCTCTTTTTCTTCAAGATAAAACTTAGCAACATCCCTAGAGATAGTGTGACGAGATGGCAAATTATATTTGGGTTGCAAGTTCTTTGAATACTTAATGAACGCCGGATGTTCGACAAACTTAAAGGGTAGTTCGGCTAAGACTATAAGTTCAATCAAAGAGCTTTTTATAGCTTTCTCATCATACTTCCAATTTTGCAAAGTTCCAGTACTACATCCCTCACCATCCCTATTGTTGTCTTTCATGAAATTAAGTTTTTTCTGTTTTAATCTTTCCGCATTCATAGGGTTGCCGTCACAGTTTGGGTAATGCAAGTTCATGTTTTTTGTGCCATTCTTAACTGAGTCGGCTCTATAAACTTTAGTACAAAACTTACAATGTGCCATCTTAACCAACGGTCCATTCGGTCCATCCGGTCGTTCCATCTTTGGATCAAAATACTTCCAACAGTCAGCTTTTTCGTTTCCTATTCCTCCACTTGGTTTCCTTTTATGTTTGTTGCCATTATTCTTGTTTTTGTTCTTCTTGTTGTTGTTGTCATCTTTGTTTGTTTCATCACTGTTAAGGTGTATAGTTTGGTCTTAAACATACAAAAGAAAAAAATAAGTATTGTTGTTAACCTACTGTTAAGGTGTGATTCACAAACAAACTTCCATATAACTTATAACCTACTGTGATTCACCATGAAAATGTGGAACTGTGTAAGCAAGTAAACCAAATTCGTGAAGAAAATACAGAGCTTTATGACAAGGTATGTCAACAGCCCTTGCAGAAAAAAAGATAAAATTAAAAACTGAGTGTGTCTCCTACAGACATCTTTCAGTCCACACAGATTACACATATGAAATTATGAAGTATTATTTTGACATCATTATCTAAAAGGTGTTTAACACCACAGGTTTACGGTACAAGGGATGCTGATACAACCAACAGGAATGGCTTTTTAACAAAATCTCTAAGCATAAGAGAGGATCCACATGCCACCATCCATCTTCAACTTTCCCAGCCAGACCAACACGAACCAATTGTAGCACCACGACAATCCCGCCCTATAAATTTGGGGTAATTTAACTTCTAATTCACTATGAGATTTTTTAATCATATCTAAGGGGCCATGAATGAACTACAATTTTCTTAAACAACTTCTGCAGATTACAACTACATTAAAGAGAATATGATGGTTAATCAATTTCTTATCTAAGATAAGCGCATATAGTTTAAAAGTATCTAGTATTAGTCAGTGGTTTCAAGATCAAAGACAATTTATCACGACATCAATTGATTGACAGGATCAAATTCGGTACATAGAAGTGATCAGAAAAACCGACTGCCCATAAAAGGTCAATGGAGCAAATAAATCGAGAGTCAAGAACTGCATGAATCACGTTTTACATTTTATTCTAAACATATTTGTCACTTCAGATTGAGCATTGAGATTAATATACTGACGTCGAACATAAGATTTGTACTTGATTTGCACTTGATTTGCTAAAGTTTATAGAAAGAAATGTATATAAATTATCTGTCTGAACACCAATGCACACTACTAGTAAAAAACAAGCTCACAAGTTACAACAGTAAGAGCCAAGATATGTAATCACAAGACCAGCCACAAGTTGTGAACCTGCAGTTTGGTTGTATAACCTACAGTTAGTCCTAACCAAACAAACATCCATATATTTACCATATATTATAAAGGTCATATAACAACATATGGATGAATCTTATACACATGGACTATAACTTGTATAACAATAGTATATAATTTCTATTCACTTCTATTTTATGTTACTGCTATTGTCTAGTAAAGTGCAGAATTAAAGTATGAAATCCAAGTATATGGCGTCTCGTAAAGTGCAGGATCAAAACATAAAGTATGAAATCCGAGTACATGCAAACTTTTGTAAGTTTGTTATATAAATGAATATATACTACAAATAAAAACACTTACTTCCATTGGAGGTTTTGTGTTACTCAATGTGATGAATATGATTATGATTATTCCAAGTTTCTTGATGATGAGATTCAAGTTCTTGATGAATAGTGTTCTAGGGATTTAGTGAATTTTTAAGAAAAGAGTACTAAAAGTTATTTGATGTGAAGGTAGGAATATGGATAGGGTAATGTTTACTAAAAGTGTCTGGTGGTTTTTCAAATGGGGGGTGTTTGTTTGGTCGGTCAGGGTATTTTGTGGGTTTTTGTCGGTTTTGGACCGAACCGACCCGAGACCGAAAAACTCATAAACATGGAACCAAGACCGGACTGGAATTCCTATGGTCCGGTTCGGTGTGTGTCGGTCCGGTCGGTTTTTACGGTCCGGTCGGGTTTCGAATCTGCCATGCTCAGCCCTATGTGATCTATATCCGCTGCGTAGCTCGTATAATATTAATGTAATATTAGGTTTTATAGACCACGATTTCCAACAGTGGCATCACGAGCCATCTCATATAGCGTAGTAATTACATAAAAAATGTAAAAATATGTAAAAAAATTCGCATATATGAAAATATTTTCTTGCCTTTTATGTGAAAATTATTTTAGAAAATTATTTAGAGAAATAGTACTTGCCTTAATTATGTCACATAAATACGAAAATAAAATATGGACATATTTTACATGATATTTAATTCGCTCATTATGTGGTTATTTGCGTTTTAGATTTAATATATATTGTCGCTTATTTATCTTGTTATAAATTGTCAACTATGGATTACATGCATGTAAACCATGGTTACGAAGCTTATTATATATTATATGCATGCGTAGTCTAACGGTATGCATGAGATCATTACATAAATTAATTGATTAATTGCTAAAGTAGGGAAGACCTTAGTTGAATTGAATGTTTTAATAGCGTAAATGATTCTTGTTTAGTATGATTAATTTTGGTAAATATGGTTTGCATGTTTTATAAATGGCGTTTTTATAATTATGCACAAATTTATTTTCAAAATTAATACGGACTAAAAGTACATGATTAAAATGCTTATTGTATGTATATTTGATACATGCACTTTACTAAATCATGAACTATATACTTAAATTTGTAACAAAAATTTGCAAACGTTCTATAAGGCAGGGGTTTAGTGGTTTCCGCAAGGGAACCCACGACGAAACAACACAAAAAATAAACAAATTTTACATAAACGTTTTAACTATATTTATGGTATGTCGTAATAGTTACTAAAGATGGAATAAATCCTTGTTAGTATCTATCTAAGATTTGATTATATCTCATGGGGATTTAACCTTATCCGTAGTAATGTTACTTATACTTGGAAATATTGTAAACATGGTAACCCTAATTTTATAAATGGCATGTGGTTTATAAAATTATGGGATTTCTATTTATAGAAAATTTTAAAGTGAAAATGGAAATTTTAAAAATTACTAGTGTTATAAGGTTGTATGCATGCTTCCTTATACACAATTTTGGTAACCTTATTTTTATCAAAATATTTATACCCTTAAAATTAAGTCATTTTCCATCCAAGTATGAAATCACTTGAGTTTTTTTTACTCTAAGACAGTCTTAGATGAATTGCAAAACAAGGTAATACAACAATCCCCCGTATGGTCAACTGAGACTGAATAGTTTAGCTAATTTTGTATTGCACGACCTTATATCCAAGTATGGTTTTGTTCAGAACTTTGACCCGAGGCATAAGATGAGGTTAAACATGCTACTTGACATTGTAATTCTGGATTATGATGCCTTGTGCCCCATACAGGCTAAGAGTTGCTCAGGTTGGCAATTATCTCCCGCATATTACCTTTTGAGTTTACCATTTCTAGTAGATCAACTTCATTAATGATAGAACGTCAAGTTGGATCTTAGAACCTTGTAAAAATTAATTGTTTATTCATATAAACATGGGTAGTTAATTTTTAAGGGATGAAATATCAAAAATACTGAAAATGAACTTTACAAGTTCTTTATATGTATTAATGCAACGATACCGTAAACAAAAGTTTGTTCTTACTTATGAAAGACAAACTGTGTCTAATTTTCCTCAGGAAAAGAAAGACTATTTCCTATACTTTTTACTTGTAAAAAAGTTATAATAGGAATGACAAAATTATCCTAAATTCTATTCGAACTCATACCAAACTTACATGTTATGTAAATTGGACTTCTTATTCTTTCAAGATTGCTTCAATATCCTTATTTGGTTTTGAAATCTTTGAATCATAATAAGAAACTTGGATAACTAGAGAACCTACGTATATAGCTATCACGATTAAAAATATATTGTTGTAAACAAGACATATTTATGAGATTTGATTGGAAGACAGAAAAGTCGCTACATGCTGGAAAAGGCGATAACTAGAGATCTTGTGTCTATAGTTGTTTCCATAAAACCAGTAAGAGACGCTACACACCCTTGGTGTAAAGAGCGGATAAAGGAGGAATTGCATGCCAATTTTTCAAGTTAATAAAATAGCTGAGATAGCTAGAACTTGAACACACTTCTTTGATTATCTAAGCACATTAGCAATAATGAGTAGACATTCAATAAATGGAAAGATAAATTGCAAATTACTTTCACTAGTGAAGAAACACTCACAATGTTGTCAGATCGAGTGGGAGTAATGCATTTTATAAACAAAAATGACGAGCTTAAAATGTTGTCAAATTCAGTGGGAGTTATGAGTTGTTTCCTCATAAGCATCCTACTTTATTTCTGGCTTGGCTTGAAATAATAAATTACTTTCCAAGTGTGAAACATCTTCATTTAGTAAGAATCACCGTATATTATCTTTGATAACTTGTTGCCTTTGAGATGTCGCTTCCATTTAGTGTTATCTTTGATAGTTATGCACGATTCCTTATTAATAGATGGAGTTCTATATACACTAGCTATGAGCTTGACACTGCCATATTGTCGATACAAACAAACTAACTAGTTATGGTGTTGTTTTATGCAAAGAAGTTGTACCCTACACAAGTGGGAGAAATCTTTATTGTGTGCAAGGAACAACTTAGAACAATATGACTAATGATTTCTCTTGACTGCAAAGTAGGAAAACTATTACTTTACTAGGACTCCTACACATTTAATGTATGTAGTCCTATTAAAAGAATATGTCAAGATAAAAAGGTAAGCTACATGATTATGTTTTCTTGGAAATCATAAACATGGAGTTTGAAATTAACTTGAAATTACTATTGAGACCATCATTTGGCACTCATTTTTAATTTAGTTTAATAATTGTTATGACTTCTTAAGACATGTACATGAAGTCCTTTACTTGTGAAAAGACTTATAATGTAAAGTAGAAGGTTAACTTGTTATGTCTTCAAGATTAAGACATGTACATGAAGTCATTGACTTGGTCAAAGACTTATAACGAATAGTAATATATTGGATGTTTATGTCTACTTGTTAGTAACATACACATTAAGTCGTTGACTTGATCAAAGACTTATAAAAAGGATGCAATTGGCTTAGTAATACTATTGATACCATTACGTTTTAACTTAAGTTGGTATAATAGGAAAAACCATAAAGTATAAGATCAAACTTATTGGAATACCATAGTTTTATGGTATTTCCAATAAGGGTAATCAAACTATATATTGTTTTGATTTATGATGACCTTAACTTATTTAACTCCTAAAGAAATCAAGGTTAGATAATTGAGTATGTCATGGATATACCCAATAAGACTCCAACCTAGAAGGTTAATTAAGATAAAATGAGATGAATCTCATTGTGTCTTGATTGAAGTTCTAAATTTGGTAAAAATCTCTTGGAGATTATTATTGACAAATGCCTAGAACTGTTAAGTGTATTTTGTTGGATACCCAAAGGAAACAATGGGATACCATTTCTACAACCCACACGAGAACAAATTTTATGTTGCTCATCATGCTGAGTTATTTGAAAATAGTCTCAAATGTACAAGAAGCGAGTGGGAGTCTCACTTTTCTAAAAGCAAAAGGGAGTAATGTAGGTCTTGAATTACTTCAAGAAGAATATACATAAACCTTCTAAACACACGGGCGAATGTCATACGAAGGCAAAACATGAAATGATGAACCTTAGAATAATGTTACTTATATTCGTAGATCCGTAAGGATACCTCATGATATGTTTTCTATATCAATGGTGAGGATTATGAGTTAGAGATCACAATGAACCTGCTAACCATAGGAGATGCATTATTAGATCTTGGATTTAATGAATGACTCAAAAACTATGAATGAATAGATGTTGTCCAAAAGAAGATAATCATATTCTTGGAATTGGGGGGGGGGATTTTAATATATATATATATATCTTATTTTTTTATTTTTTTTAAAAACAATTACCTTATGTTATATATTTATAATACACAAATGATTATAACCCAAGGTTTTTAAATGTCAAATTCTTATTATTCAAACTTAGGTTATATTCAAAATGATGAAATAAAAATGTAAACCAAATTTTTGAGTTTTACAATAGCCGCGTTCTATGACTATGAGATTTGGCAAATAAATGTCAAAACCGCCTTTCTGACTGGTCACCTAAGCGAGGACGTATATATGGTGCAACCTAAGGGGTTTGTGGATCCGAAACATCCCAATAAAGTATGCAAACTTTAACGTTTCATTTATGGACTAAAGCAAGCATCTAGAAGTTGGAATAAAAGGTTTGATGTAGAAATCAAGAAGATTGGGTTTACTCAAAATCTTGATGAGCCATGTGTATATCTCAAAGATAGTGGGAGTAATGTTGCATTCCTAATCTTGTATGCAGATGACATATTACTCATGGGAAAGAACGTTGCAATACTGCAAGAAGTTAAATCTTGACTTTGTAAGTGTTTTTTTATAAAAGTCTTAGGAGAAGCATCATACATCATTGGATTCAAGATCATATGTGATAGATCTAAGCGGTTGATTGCTCTTAGTCAAAGTGCTTATCTAGAGAAAATCCTAAAGAAATTTTGGATGGAAAACTCCAAGAAGGGGTATACTTCAATGATAAAAAAGCCTGACTATAGAAAGTCCCAATGTGCTAAAACACCTAGTGAGGTACAACGTATGCAAAGAGTTCCTTATGCTTCGACTATAGGTTCAATCATGTATGCGGTCAGATGTACTAGACTTGATGTTGCCTTTGCGTAAAATTTATGTAGTCGTTTTCATCAAAATCCTGGTGAGATTCACTGGACTGCTGTTAAAACTATTCTTAAGTATTTGAGGAATACTAAAGATATGGTTCTTGTGTATGGGGCAAAATCTAAAGCTAAGCTGAAAGTATCTTGTTATGCTGATGCTAGTATTCAAACAGATAAGGACGATACCAAATCCAAACGGGATATGTGTTCGTACTTAATGGTGGAGCCGTGGACTGAAAGAGTGCCAAGCAAAGCACTATTGCTATGTCTTCTAAAGAAGTCGAGTACATTGCTGCTGCTGAAGCATCAATGGAAGCCATTTGGATGAGGAAGTTTATTGATGGACTTGGAAATGTCGTGTCAT
Organism: Tanacetum coccineum; assembly: GCA_026074375.1. NCBI lineage: Eukaryota > Viridiplantae > Streptophyta > Magnoliopsida > Asterales > Asteraceae > Tanacetum > Tanacetum coccineum. The sequence continues at coordinate 3,030 of BQNB010039192.1, read as the reverse complement.
CAAATAAAAGACCTATGGAGATGCTATGAGCCTGAAATAGCGATTGCCAATGATCCTGAAATTTTGAAGGGAGCCAGACATTTTCAGTGGAAATATCACTACATTCGTGAAGTAATTCAAGAACGTGAGATTGTCCTTAAGAAAGTTCACACAGATGACAAACGTAGCTGATCTGTTTACAAAACCAATGCCATTCAATAAGCATTATGAACATGCTATGGCGATTGGAATTGTTCTTGCTAGTAGTCTCATGTAAATCTGTGTTTTGTTAGTTAGTATTTGGATAATGGGATGTTAAAACGATTGTTATGTTTTGAATGAATTAATATACGTGGTATCTTGTTTTCATTTTTATAATAATTGTGTCTTATATTTGCATGTTTATATCCATAAATGACTTGTAGCATTCTAAAGCTTTATCCATTACCAGTTTACAATATGGGAGTATTGTTAAGATAAGGTAAATGTGAGTGTTTGGTTGTATTATGAAGAATATGTAAAGATGATTCTACCAACTTTACATGTTATTCAATTAGGTTGAATATTGGATACCCCACCTGTGTTAATCACTTTATGGATCGGCATCATTGGGTGCATTACACACATGGTGAAAGTCATGTTTATCCTTAGACTTGAGATGCAAGCGGGTTTTGCATGTATGGATATGCTGTCAAAAGGTAGTTATAAGGGCTATTTTCAGAAATGTTTTAAAGTACATGACGGACAGTTGTAGTCAAAATATAATTTGTTCCTCCACGTGTGTGGGAATAAGATACTTACTGGGGCCCTCATTGAGTTGATCAGATATTTTCATGGTCGTGTCCAAAGTGTAGTTAAGATGATTCTTTTTACATTTGGTGATCTGAATCAATACAGATGCGAGAAATAGAATCGTTAAACTATAGAATAACTATTAATCCATATCCATATTTAACTTTGTATCTGAAACAAAAGGATAGGACTGACTAAAACCATTGAAGGCTGAGTTGTTTACCAAAACTGCATACTCAGGTATTTCTGGGAGCATTGATGATGTTGCTAGACTATTCGTCAATGTTAGTATGTTATATTATATGACAAAGACATTCGCAAGTGGGAGTTGTTGGTTTGTGCTCATGTCATACGGATATTTATACAGCCAGAAATACGTGAGCCTATAGGGTTACACACGTTTACACTTAGATATCATTCTATTAATATTTATTATAATATATTTGTATATTTATTATTTATATTAATATATGATTCGACGAAAGAACACTAACGGTCGTTAATTAGTTCGTTATAAATAATCTTATATATATAAAGATTGAATACACATAATTAATGTGCAGGCTTAAAATTTTGTAACTATAGTTGTGAAAGTTATACATATCACTAATTCATATTTACATATAAAATGTATTTAATATGCTCCTTCGTGTAATGGAGATGAAACGAATGTTAATTAAGAAGTTTAAAAGTTATGTCTCTTTGCGTATCTAAGGAGTTATGAAATATCATCCAATGGCATTATATATATGAAAATTCAATTAGTAGTAGCCGAATGGGTCATTATGCCTTTCACCGATTTCTCATCTATTACACCCTTAAGTAATTCACTCTCTTTATCTTTATAAATATTTATATATGTTTGGTTTTGGTTGGCAGAAAGATGAGATGGAGAACATAGTGAGATCAGGAAAGGAAGAAATGGTTTGCGGTTTGGGAAGTGATATCCATCATACCCGTAAGTACTCCGGTCTCCTTTTCTTTATAAATATTTATATATACCAGATTCTAACGAAACATTATGGAAATCACCGCAAAGCGAAATAGACCATTATCTGGTTTTCATGAATACCTAAAAAAAACTTGAGTTGGTGCTTGAAGAAACAAAAAGAGAGCTCAAATAGCTTTGGCTTCTCTAAATGCCAAGCTTCATAAGAACATGTCAAAGATAGCAAAAGCAGAGGCTGAGGTGGCGGGGAAAGCAGCGGCTCCTCGATTACTTTGGCTCAAGTGTTGAATGGTGTTCAAGAGAGTAAATACTTGAATGAGAAGAAAGCGATGAAGAAAAAACCTATGATCCCATTGGTAACAGATTTGTTTAGGTTTGTAAGGAAAAGTGGGAAGGCGGTAAATAGTTCAGTAATGAGTCAATTGCATACATCTTCTCATATGTATTGGAACTAAAAAATTGATGAACAAAATCTTATGTATGCATGCATGAATCGCAAACTTATAATGTATAGGTTAAACAACCATTCATGAATTCAACTGAATTATCATCATGCATGTGATGAGTAGTTGTAGACTTTATTTAATTAGAGCATCGTTTTATGCATATTATAAAGATTGAATACAAATATTTAATGTGCGAGCTTAAAGTTTTGTAACTATAGCTGTGAAAGTTGTACATATCACTAATTCATATTTACATTTAAAAGTTAGGGTAAATTACACCGTTCGTCCCTATGGTTAGGCCTGATTGTGGATTCAGTCCCTAGATAACGGGGGTCAATGTCGTTAGTCCTTTTTTGTCACTGTTGTTACCCGTTTGGTCTCTCGAGCCCCGTTATTTTTAACTGGTGTTAGTTTGACTTTTCAACGTGAGCATTTTAGTTCTTTCAAATTATTGTAGTTTTTTCACCGTTGGTCCCTGAAATTTATTTTTTTTTTCGAATGGCTTTTTTTACTGTTGTTCATTTTTATTTTTTTTTGTCGTTTACTGATTGCACCGTTGATCCCTAACTCCAAATTCAAAATGTAACTTTTACTGAGGCATTTTTTTGTCTTTTTCCCTTACACCATTGGTCCTTCGGGTCTCTCCTTTTTTTTCTTTTCCCATAATAATTAGTCACCTTTTTTTCCCCGTTACACAATTGTTACTAATTTCTTTTGTCTTTTTTCATAATAAATAATCATTGTTTGTTTTTCTTCATTACACCACCGTTACTTTTTTTTCATTATAATTAGTCACCGTTTTATATTCAAACTGAAAACATATACAATGCATTATAACTTTACAACAAATCTTTAACAAATTTA
>BQNB010039191.1:9973-48230 GCA_026074375.1 Tanacetum coccineum | reverse complement strand
CAAACGTGCAACCAAAAATAATAGTGAAAAGACAATTGTGCCCTTCAACAGAAGGGCGACGTGGCCTGGATAACGACGGAGATAACCGTCATTACCCATAATAGAGCTCCAGGGACCAAACGGGTAAGCACAATGTCAAAAAGGGACCCCGTATGAGAGTCCCCGTTATCTGGGAACTAAACGGGCAAACAGAGCAGAGTTTAGGGACCAACGGTGTAATTTACCCTTGTATTTTCACATTTGCAAGTCATATCATCTTTTTTTGTCACGTCATATATGACGTCTCTATCCCTGTCATATTTTCAAAAATCTTTTATTACAAGGTTCAGATTAACAAGTTCTTTTGTGCATAATAATTATTTGTTTTTAACTAATTAATTGATATATTTTTCAAACTTTAAATTTAACTTACACAAAATAGAAATAAGTTTTTACGATCTTACTTAATAGTCTTTAAATAGGGTTAAGTCCATAAATAGGTAACGAACTCTCAGAAAATTCCTGCCTTAGGTCATGAACTTAGGAAAGTACTAATCTAAGTAACAAAACTTGTTAAACTAGGTAATGTTACCGTTTTGTAAGCCACGTCATCATTATGGGCCTACATCATAATATTTATATACAAGTTTCCTGGTAGGTAGGGTTTAATCTTATAAATGTAGCTGTTATTCATCTTCATCATCGTCATTAACTTCTGAAAATGATGTCGAGTTCATCTGCATCATCATCAACACGCCGTTATAACTCATTGATTTTGTGTACCTGCAAGTTACCAGTTAGGGTTTTGACAGCAAGAACACTTGAAAACCCATCAAGACGATTTTATGTTTGTCCTAATCATTATGTAAGTTTCTTGGTTATTTTATGGTAGTGTTTCTATTTGATTCTGATTGACATATTTGATTGATTTTTTATCAGAGGCCAGTTGGGAAGCATTATGGAACTTGGGATTGGTATGATCTGAACTTGAACATGATTGGTACCGTTTTAAGTTGTTTGACATGTATAACTTGCTCAATCCACAACAAAGGCATCAACATCAGGCTGATATGAACGTGAAGAAAGGATTCAAGAGTTAACCCACCTACTAAACAAGTCTTCTACCCGTTTGACTTTTTACAAGTCAACACGTTTCATTCTTGTGTTAGTACTCCTTGTTGTAATGCTCAAAGGTTAACCTTGATGTATGGTTAATCAATTTTTATGTTGTTGTACTGACTTTGTATTTTGGTAGTATCTGTATGAATGAATGGTTTGATTATCCGTTTCTTATTTGTTAATTATTCTAGTTTGTATTGTGTACATGGACCACTTGCAATGATACAAAACAAAATAAAGGAATCAAACAAGAATAAGGGAAAGTTGCATAGATTACTGAAAGCATGTGGGGGATAATGCATAGTTGGAAACCACATTGGCATAAGTCTTTAAACATATAATAGACAGTCAAGGCCAAAAGCTACAAAATGTGTGTTTTTAACCACATTCTAGGCCATAGTGGCATTGTTAACTACAAAAGCTGTGTTTATAACATCCTAATTGTTCACAGTTGGAAATAAAAAAACCCTTCATTTTTAAGCTAGGTTAATGAAAAAGCTTTGTCTGGTGTCGACCCTTCCCCATTTGGTCCAAAACCAGATTTCTTCATCTTTTGATTGAAGATCCTTTCTGATCTGCCTCTGTTCTTGTGAAAGATGATCATCTTATTTCCAGCAGCTTCTTCACTAGATGTTGGTGCTTTTCTTTTAGATCCTTTCTTATTGCCTTTTGGTTCTGCTACTTGCTTCCCTTTGTCTGTACTATGAGTAGCTAATGCAATAGACTCTGCACTTGGTGTAACTGCTACAATAGGCTTTGCAAGTTGCTTCCCTAACTCTTCAGCCTCATAATCACCTAGTCTGAACCCTATTTCACCATGTTACTCATGTTTGCTGCAACTGATTCTTGAGTCTGCACATTGGCATCTATAGTATTCACATTCCCTCTCCAGATTAAAAAAAGTTTGTAAACTGTTTAATTTACCTTGTAAGAATCAGATATAATTATCAATCCCTCTCCAGTCTCTAAATGGAGGTCTTCGTGTATCAAAGATATAAACCAGCACCAATTTTTATTGTTTTCAACCTTCACAACTGCCCAAGCTATTAGATACATCTGGTTATTTGCATCCCTTACCATAGCTACCAGTAACTCCCCTCTACATGTATGTTTTAAAAAACAGCCATCCAATCCAATCACCTTTCTACAACCTGCTAGCCAACCTTCCTTAACACCCTTAAAACAAACATAAATCCTCTTAAAATAATAGTGACCAGATTCAGTCTCTTCATCATCTAGTCTACATGTTGACCCTGGATTTGAATCAAGTATGGTCTGCCTATACCCCCACAACCTCCCATAGTGTTCTTTTAAGCCTCCTTCATAATCAAATAAGGCCCTTTGCTTAGCTCTCTTACATTGTCTAAGAATGACATTGATAAGAAATTTCTCCCTAATATCAGTTTTCATTTTCAAGGTAGGAATGAAAGGGTCTGCAATGAGCTGTTTAGCATAATGGTGTGTTATCCATCTGTAAGTCATTAAAGAACCTAAATTGTAATTCATGGAGCAATTATGTTCAGGTTTCAATGACTTAATTTGGAAAGAATGTCCAGTTGACATCCAAGATGCATACAACCTAAAACCACAAACTGGTTTTTTCCTATCATCTTTTTTATTGTTGTTAGTCAAATTGGGTGATTTAGATTAACCCTCACCAGAGGTAATGGCTCTAATCGGAGTCTTTGGAGACTTACTTGTACCTTCATCAATCTTTGATCTACTCCTAGTGGTGACTTTGTTAACATTTAAGCTTTCATTCTCACCCAACTCTGTCTTTTTCTTTTTTTTCATAACATTTAAGCTTTCATTCTCACCCAACTCTGTCTTTTTCTTTTTTTTCATACTATTATACCCAACACATCTACCTGCTTCCATATCCCTACCACAATAAACTAGCAATTTCATCCAATCATTCCTATAAAACCACAATTGATACCCATTAGCTACCCCATAATTTGCTAAACACATTTTAAGTTGTTCTGGATTGTCAAACCTCATTCCTAGTACAGGTTCTATTTTTTTCCAATTTTGATTTGGGTCATGTCTTATATAAGTGACTCTAGACTTAACATTAAACTTAGGATGTATGTTTTGTGAGTCTTCTACCACTGTCTCATCATTTGCAAACACATGTTTATCTACCACATTCAAAAACTGAGCACTATCAGGGCACAACTTATTAAGAAATGGGTCGTTGGTAGTGACATTCTTAATGACTACATTGTCATCAACTTCTGTATGAAAATCAACATAACTTAAGTCCTCTTCATCACTAGACTCATTACCATCATCGGCCATTGTTTTCTCTTGGTCCCTTATATCCAAAGCATCATACCCACTATGCTTTACATACAAGTTAACTTGCCATTTATTTCGATAACCAAAATTAACAAATTCATCAACATCCGAATCTGTCTTAATGATTTTAATACTAAGTTTTAATGGAGTGCCTACTTTACAATAATACAAAGTAACAACTGGGCCATGAACCAACTTGACAATTACTTAACGAAATTCAACATATGACATACCTTCAAAATGGATATCGGTAATTTGCTTTTCATCTCCAAGTGAATACTCAAATGGAGACACAGTAAAAACACCATCGTGGTGAAGATTAACAGTTAAACAACGATTCTTTTCGGGTGCTCTTTTACCCATTTCATTCAATTATGGATTGAGATTTTTTGAGTAAAATTGGGGGGGGGGGGGGGGGAAGGGTATATGGAGTTAGGGTTAAGAAGAAAATAGGGGAAAAGGGTATATGGAGTTAGGGTTGAGAAGAAAAGGGGGGGAAAGGGTGGGCCGGGTTAAGTGGGTTAATTGATTAAACGGAAAAAAATGTGATGTGGAAGGTTAACCGGTATCAACCGGTAACCCTTTCAAAATCTGAACGATAATACCTATGTTTAACACAATTCAAAAGGTTTGTTACTTATATTAGTACTTTCCTAAGTTCATGGGGAATTTTCTAAGAGTTCGTTACCTATTTTTGGACTTAACCCCTTTAAATATTACAACTTTTATTGTCTTGGCATTCATTTGATCATTATTATGCAGTTCATTTTGATAAATTCAATTAGAGGAATGCTAGAACCACAAAAGAATTCCCACAAAATATTTACAAAATGATGTGTCATGAAGTTAATGGCAATCTTAAAGTTACTTTTGACTTCTCTTTTTTACATGCATCCACAAGTACATGACACATCATTTTGTAAAATATTTTGTAGAAATTCTTTTGTGGTTCTAGCATTCCTCTTTAATTTTTTGACTTATCAAACTTTATAATTTCTATTACATTTTATTTTATTTTGCAGTTTTATAATAAAAACAAAATTATAAAATAATAAAATAATTAAAAAATATTTTTTTTTATGGTGTGTGGATCCTGTTTTGATGGTGTGCCAACTCAACATGCCTTTTTTTTGAAACAATTATTTTTAAAAGGATAGGTAGCAAAAATTTTAACGACACAGTACTAGTAGTCTAGTAGAGTGACAAGACGATAGGACATGCGAAAAGAACGTAACAATAATACTACTATACAAAATTACAAACGCCAAAGTGGTCCCCCATCCAAAGAAAACAAGCTACGCGGGAAAGAACAAAATTTACAGCCGGGGGTGGCCGGTGTAAAAAACAACCAATCACGAGACCTTATTTCTTTATTCATATACCCAAACAATCGTGCCGGCCACACACACACTCAATATTCTCTCACTCTCTCTCTATATCTTACTAACTAACAGCTATGCATGTAGTTTTACTTAGGCCCTACAACATTATTATTCATCAATGGCTTCTTCTTCTGCTACTACCAAAACTATGACTAATAATAATGCTAAAACTCCGCCACCGTCTACTAAAACTGGTGCTGTTGGTGCACGGTCCAAAACGCCGGTTTCGAGACGCTCCGTTACGCCTAATTCTAGGTCCCATACTCGCCAAACTGACGACGATGCAGGTAATGTGTTCATTATCATTTATTTAAGGGCGAATGGCCGCTAAATGTATAATACTTGTCGTGATTTCCTTCTATATGTATCCAATAAAAAAAATTGCTTCTGTTTATGGCATGTCATAAACACTAGTTTATCAAGCTACTTGTAGCTTGAGGAGCACATTCCATTTGTACCTAATGGTTAATATATTTACCCTTTACCCAAAAAAAACTAAAAAGTTTGCTATTTTACGTACTAAACTTGATTTTATAGCATTTTTTTATGACCATTTTGCCCCTCGTGGGTTAATACAATGAGGGGCAAAATGGTATAAAATACACAAAAATTTTTGTTCTATGCATATAGAAGGAAATCGTGAATACATTATCATGCTATTAGCCATTTATTTAATTGTAAATGTATAGGTAATGTAATTAGTTGTGCTTGTTGTACATTGACTTGTGTGATACTAATTAAGAGGATCATGGAAATCAATGAACATGTGTACGTGATAGAGGCGGAGTCAGAAAGCTATGGTCGGCGGAACAAACTTTGATAATTTTTATAAACTACACTATAAATCGGTTCCCAGGGGGCAAATTACAGAATAAGTCAGATATTATAGAAAAAATTCGCTAGGGGGGCACGTGTGTACGTGATTATTGTTAATGTGTAGAAACTTGCTTCATAGAAATTGCATGTGATGATATAAATTTTAGGCGAAATTTGAAGCGAAAAGGTCTATTTCGTCCCTAGTTTATTATAATACCGCAACGTTGCGCTAAGGACAATATGTGGAAGACAATGTTTTTTGTTGTAGACAAGGAACTTGTAACGGATAAATTGGAATCATCAAATATAAATGCTAGATACGTAATCATTTTTTTAGAATTTCTAGAAAGTAATGCTTAAGGTGATACCTAGAAAGAGAGACGTGATTTCTAATTATATTCATTTTGTTATAAGAGACGAATTCTATAAAAACTAAAAACTGCCTTTGCTACATTTTCGGATGTTTATGCCTTGTAAATTAGAACTATGCCTCATTGGCTAGTTTGATGTAAGAAAAATCCATGGATTTGTAAATACCGGCCTTGACATATAAATTGAGCAACAAAATAATATTATAGGAATCACTAATTGAGTTAATTTAGTATAACCATCCGATGAAAGGAAAGATTAGTAATATGCATAATGTGTACGACTTGCATTGTGTTGATAACGTTAGGAGGGTCTTAAAATTGCATTTGCCACAGAATCCGGCAGAGTGAGAGTTGCTGTTAGACTTCGCCCAAAAAACGCAGATGACCTTATTTCAGATGCTGATTATTTCGATTGTGTGGAACTTCAACCTGAGGTAACCATACTATATATATTTCAAATAATGGCCTTTTCCCCAATTTCTTTTTGTGCTTAGTATGATTGCTTCCCTTCATGCAGCTTAAGAGGTTGAAGTTAAAGAAGAATAACTGGAGTTCTGAGTCTTATAGATTTGATGAAGTATTTACGGAAGCCGCTTCTCAAATGCGTGTCTATGAAGCTGTAGCAAAACCTGTAGTTGAGGTAATTGAATTGCTTCATTTATTGCATATTTAATCAAGTTTGAGTGCAATCAAAATAAGGAAACTCTTAGATTTATTAACTAAGGTTCTTAATTTGACTTCTGCAGGGTGTGTTGAATGGGTATAATGGAACAATTATGGCTTATGGTCAAACCGGAACGGGTAAAACTTTTACACTCGGAAAATTGGGCAAAGATGATGCATCCGAAAGAGGTATTATGGTTAGGGCTTTGGAGGACATCATCTCTGGTGCATCTCAAGCATATGATAGTGTGGAAATCTCCTATCTGCAGGTATTACTAAGATTTGGTCGTTTAGCTTCATTTATTTGTTATTGCCTAACTAAAGCAGCTCAATACTTCCCTTATAAAGAACTAATCAATGCATAACCTATAGTCCTGTATGGATCACATTGGAGTAAAAAATTAATGAACCTGACTATGACTTCTTAGCTATCAAGTTATCATATGTTGTGTCATATTGCATATGCTGCTTCAAAATAATAATACACGTCCTGGTTGTTGTAACAGATTTATATGGAATCTGTTCAAGACTTGCTTGCACCAGAAAAGGTAAACATTCCAATTGTTGAGGATCCAAAGAATGGGGAAGTGTCTGTACCTGGTGCAGCAGTAGTCAAAATTCAAAATGTGGATCACTTTTTGCATTTACTGCAAATTGGAGAAGCAAATCGTCATGCAGCAAATACAAAGATGAACACTGAATCTTCTCGTAGCCATGCAATTCTTATGGTACATATGTTAATGAAAAGCTTTTAAACAATATTTAACATATATGGTATCCACTTACTAACACACATGGTTATCTTGCCAAATTTTATAGGTGTCTTTTAGAAGATCTGTTCAAAATAAAGAAGAAAACAACACATCTTCTCAAGGGAAAGAAGATAGAAGTGCAATAGTTGGTGGACATGTGATACCGACTGTTAGAAAGAGCAAACTACTTATTGTTGATCTTGCAGGGTCTGAGCGCCTTGACAAATCTGGTATGTTGCATATGCACTCAGATACTAGACTTTTACATTTCTTTATAAGTGACCATATATTCAAACCATCCATTACATGAACATGCATAAGCATATTGGCCTTTTAGGAACTTATATATATGGTTGCACAAACTGCAGGAAGTGAAGGTCACATGGTTGAAGAGACGAAGTTTATCAATCTTTCTCTTAGTTCTCTCGGGAAATGTATAAATGCATTGGCTGAAAATAGCCCTCATATACCAACCAGAGATTCTAAGCTAACAAGATTGCTTCGTGATTCTTTTGGAGGTAAATTGGCTATATTCTGTTTTTACTTACTCAAGTATATTATATTGTGAATAGCAGCCATGCTCTATCTAAAATATGATAGTACTTGTGAAGTGAATTAAAATTTTCTTGTGTATTTACTTCTTGGTACTAAACACGTAAAATTGAGCAGGCTCAGCAAGGACCTCTCTAATAGTAACAATTGGCCCATCTTCTCGACATTATTCAGAAACCTCAAGCACCATAATGTTCGGACAACGGGTAAGCAGGATCTACAAGTTTTATTATTTCTTATCTAATTGCATCGTGGTGATAAGTAATTTGTGACTCTTATAGGACACGGTGGCAATTTTGACCCGTTAACTATAGATTTTGCCGATATGGGTGTTGTTTTATCTCAAATGGGTCAAATTTAAACTTGAAACAAAAAGTGGAATGAGTCAAACAGGTTTAAAGTCGACCAAAGTCTAAGTTATGCATAGGACCTTCTAAATTAATTTCTTTAAATATCTATATTGTTATTGCAATAACTTAATTTGTATAATCATAAGAAAGTGTTTAAGGGACAACCTGACCTGACCCTTACTAAGATTGACTCGTCCCGCATATAACTGTTTTGACCAAGTTACCCAATCCCTACATCTTTCCACCTCAACCTCTATGCTTACATATTTATCCCTTCATATTTTCATATTTCTGGTCCTTTATACTTTATAATTTTGCTTACAACTTACTGGTTGTGCAGGCCATGAAAGTTGTAAATTTGGTAAAGGTGAAAGAAGAGTTTGATTACGAGAGCTTGTGCCACAAACTAGAGAATCAAATCGATATACTCACAAAGGAGGTAGATAGGCAACAGAAATCTAAAGCAGACAGCACTTTTAAATTAGAGACCAATCTCAGAGAGTGTCAAAATAGATTTAAGGAAACAGAAAAGTCTTTAATTGCAAGGTGTGAGGTACATTTCTCTCTTTCTGGTTTACCCTTGTCAATATTATTCCACATATCTCTCTAAAGTCTGTCTGTTGAATTTACTTGACCTTTCTGCCTGTTTCACACTTGTAATCAGTTGCTAGAAAAAGATAAATCTCGCTTGGAATCGGAGTTGAAAGATATTCTAAAGGAATTGAATTCCCAGAAAGATCATAATGATATCGTTTGCAAAGAGGTTGAGCGTCTAGAAAGAAGCTTGAAGCATTTTGAGGTAATCACAAAGTGAGCTGAAATTTTTATTTTCCTTCTATCAGAACTCCTTATGCTTGACTTTGACTTGCAGTTATTAGAGAAGGAGAAGGTCAATTTGGAATCAGAAATGAAAAATGTGTTAAAGGAATTAGATTTTCAGAAGAATCAAAATAATAGAATGCATGACGAGATTGCACGCCTGGAACTCGGTCTAGAGCACAACAAGGTTTGTGCAAGAACCACTCCATATTCCTGGTATCATATAGGTGGTTTTATTTGTTAAGTCAGCTTAGTAGAAAATTGGCTATAAATAGTGGAAGATCATTGCTGATATAAACATGCGAAAGTTATCTATTTCTCGTGATAGACTTGACAAACAAAAATAAGCTAAAAATAAAGTTTTCAGGAAAATACAGTTTAGAGTCTCTTGTCAAGACCTTTTCATGGACTCCGTTCCGAAACTCCTCAGTTTAAAAGTTACTATGACCCTTTGATCTTTCTGGTCTTTGTTACTTTGTTAGTAACTCCTCAGTTTAAAAGTTAGGGTTAATTACTTGAAAATGTATTATACTTGCCACTTTTTGTTATTGTGTGTATCGAACTTTTTTTTTTCTTATTGTGTGTATTGAACTTTCAAATTTCGACCTTTGTGTGTATTTGTGACCATTTTACCCTTACTTTTTTCAAATTTTGAAGGATAAAATGGTCCTTTTACATGGCTGAATAGTGGCAAAAATACACACAAAGGTCCAAATTTGAAAGTTAAGTACACAGAATAAGAAAAAAAAAAGTTCGATACACACAATAACGAAAAGAGACAAGTATAATACATTTTCAAGTAATTAACCCTAAAAGTTACTATGACCCTTTGATCTTTCTGGTCTTTGTTACTTTGTTAGACCCTGGGCTATATTAGTCGTTTTAAGTATACAAGTAAGATTAAATGATAAAAGACAACCGTATTATGGATATGTAGCTAGCCATCAAAATTTGCTAACATTAGGGAAATCTAGTAACTATAGGCCTCTGAACTATTTTTCATAATAAGGAGCTAGGAAAGGAAGAAACCATTCCGTATTTGTGGCCTAGTTAGCTTCATCGAGCTTCATTGCTTTCGTAGTCTCAATGGTTTTACTCATACTGCTTTTTGGAATTGCATTTGTTTGCTTGAAGCCTGGAACACATATATTTACACTATTCTCTTGTATGCTAATAGAAATACCAGGCTGAAACATCAACATACCAAAAAGTACTTGCAGACACGACCCAGATGTATGAAACGAAAATAAGCGAGTTAATGTCACATTTAGAAGATGAGCGAGAACGGGCCAGCAGTGTTGAAGAACAGCTAGATTTAATGAAAAATCTACTAAGTGAACATCAAAAGTCAATGGAGGTTTATGATTCATTTCATTCAGTTAGAAAAGTTTTTATCCGCTGTTACTTTTTATAGTTTACCATAACATATATCTTCATCTTTTTATAGCAATATCAAATTGAACGTGCTACATACCAGAAGGCGCTTGCTGAAACCACTCAGATGTATGAGCAAAAAATAAATGACTTGGTAATACAAGTGGAGGATGAGCATGCTCGATCTGTTGGACTAGAAGAACTAGTGATTTCGCTACAAAAAGCTTCAACAGACAATCAGAGTTCACTGCAAGTGAGTTCTGGATACACGTGATTACTTATGACTACCTTTGTTTACAAGTTTTTCATTCATGTTAATCTCTTCTGCTTGCAGATCAAAGGAAAAAAGGAAATTGATGCTCTTAAGATGGAACTAAAAGAAATGGCTCAGCTACATAAAAAAACTCTAGATGAACTTCAGTTAGTAAAATCAGAACATACGGATATATCATCAGAGAAGGTAACTGGAATGTGAATAGTTAACGCCTTTTTTTACAATTAGCCTTTCAAATTCTAAATGCAGAATGTAATGCAGGTTAAATTAAGCGATGAACTTCAAGCTGTAAGAGAAGCCCTTTCACTTGAGGAAAAGCGAAGGAAGGCGGTTGAAAAAGAGTTAAGCAGTATAAAAAACGCTGTACCTGAAAGTGAAGATGACTTCGAGGTATTGTGCCAGTGCAGTTTGCTTGTATGATATATGTTAAACTCGGAGCTTTTGACCCATTTATATTATAAACGGGTCAATAAGTGTCATGTTATTATCTCTAATTGGTCTGATGGGTGAAGCAAAATAATAGCTAAAACTGAGGATCAAAAGTGCACAAATGTATTTGTTTGCATCATTCCTCATAAATACTATTCAAATGATTCATATTTTGTGAATATGTTTTACACACCAATCATTCATAAAGATTAGAAACATAGCGGAAATCTGCTGTGACCTCTAATATTTTCACTGTCAAGTATAGCAGAGATCTCATGTTTGAAGTTTCTATAGGATAAGAGACCATCAATGAAAGAAAACATTGCAAGAGGATCTGCAAATGGCGCCCCCGTGAGATTACATAATTCAAACTCTTTTCAGCGAACCACTATAGCTAAGATATGCGAAGAAGGCAAGTTTGAACGACTATATGATGATTTTCTGAACCTTATAATTTTGTATATTAAAACTTGAAGTCTCATATTTGTTTTGGGGGAAATTAACTAGAAATATTTCCTAACTGCAGTTGGCCTTCAAAAGATATTGACTTTATTGCAGTCTGCTGATTTAGATGTCCAAACACATGCTGTGAAAGTTGTAGCAAACCTTGCTGCAGAAGGTAGGTGTTATAAGTTATAACAACTATATTTACATAACGGTGTCATACTAACTGCACATTTGTTCTCTGTAGATTGTAGAACAGATTGAAGTTATAATATTATATTAAACTTAAAGATCAACCATGCTCCTTATTTTGTACTACCTCAATTGTTTCACAATGCTGTTCCATCATATAACAATTTTTCTATCAAAAGAAATTACTGCCAAGTAAGTAGGTGTTTTAAATGATGTTTATCTATGTAAGCTTATTAATGTACTATTTACAGATATAAATCAGGAAAAGATTGTACAAGAAGGGGGTCTAGATGCACTGCTCATCCTACTGAGAACCTCCCAAAATACAACGCTACTTAGGGTTGCTTCTGGAGCCATTGCTAATCTTGCAATGAATGGTATTCTTAAATTTGTTTTTTTTACAATCATATACGGTTCATTAGATTTGACTATTCTGTATATTGATGGAGTAAAATTTCTAGTAAAAGATAAGCATCTGTTATTTGCTTTCATTAATCTAACTATGACAAAATCCATTTTATGCTAGAACCAAATCAAGCCCTAATTATGGGTAAAGGGGGTGCAGCTTTGCTGGCACACACAGCGTCAAAAACAGAAGATCCCCAAACACTCAGAATGGTAGCCGGAGCCATTGCAAATTTATGTGGAAATGGTAAGCACTTAGTAAAATGGGTCATTTTCTAATACAGGTCAGGATGGGATGGGTCGATTTGGGTTGACCAGCATACAGTTTTTTGTCCATTTATTTATATTTAGTCAATCTGTTAAACCATGATTTGGGAATTAACAAAATTCTTACATCAATAATTTAGTTCTTTGGATAAAACTATTTGGGAGGTCGTATGCATAAAAATTGAGTTTGTGTGAGTTTCAACCTTTTTGACCCTTTTGAGTTAAAGAACAACCCAAGTTAACCCATTCATATATAACTGGGTTGAAAAAGTTAGCTGTTTCAAATACTGATACATTTGGCAATTGTTTACGATATCAGAGAAGTTACATTTGCCACTGACTGAACAAGGAGGCATTAGAGCACTCTTGGGCATGGTTAGATCCGGAAATAATGATGTCATTGCTCAGGTTGCCAGGGGTTTGGCAAATTTCGCTAAATGTGAATCTCGAGCAATAACTCAAGGTTTATATAATCTTATCTTTATCAAAGTTTTTCATAATGAAACTGGTCAAAAATGATTTATAATACAACCTTGGATGGTTTCAAATTGTGCAGGACACAAGAAAGGCCGGTCTCTTCTAATGGATGACGGTGTGCTTACATGGTTGCTTGCAAACTCAAATATTGCCTCAATATCAACCCGGCGTCACATTGAGCTTGCTCTTTGTCATCTAGCACAAAATGGTACACATTTACTTTTATACATATAGGTTCATTTCTGCATCATAATACGTTCTAACTTTGCTACTGTATTTATTATCAGAGGACAATACAAGGGACTTTGTAACCAGTGGAGGAGTTAAACAACTTGCAAAAATCTCAGTCGAATCCAGCAGAGATGATATTCGTGACCTTGCAAAGAAGATATTGAGATTGAATCGATCTTTTAAAGCAGAGTTGCAACTAGAATAACACAAGATAAACGCCTATGTGGTCTCAAAACTAACAAGACTAATGAACTGCTATTTTTTCTAGATCAACACTGATCTGTGATTTACTTGGTTACATCCAAAACTATATAATAACAATGAGCTGTATTATTAACTAAATCTTGTTAGAATATGTACTTGTCTATATGTAGAATAAATATACTTTTCGCTTTTCAATTTTCAAGTCAAATTTTTGAGAATCATGTCATTTTTTAGTAGGATATTTTGTTCATCAAACATTTGAGCTAAAACACAAATATATAAATGTTTCTTGCCCATTGGTTGTCAACACATAAACAATCATTTTTTTCTCGTTCAAGAAAAAAGGAACCTTGTTTGTGTTGAGGAATGCTAGAACCACAAAAGAATTTCTACAAAATATTTTACAAAATGATGTGTCATGTACTTGTGGATGCATGTAAAAAAGAGAAGTCAAAAGTAACTTTAAGATTGCCATTAACTTCATGACACATCATTTTGTAAATATTTTGTGGGAATTCTTTTGTGGTTCTAGCATTCCTCAAAATTAAAACACAAAAAAACTGAGCAGAATACCATAAAAACCGTTTTGTTCTGTTAATAAAATGAGTAAAACTGTCGGAAAAAAAATATGAAACAAAAACCATAAAGTCAAAATAATAGAAAACAAAATATACATAACAAAAAAACAATGAACACTATCTTGTCCTGCCAATAAGTGGTGTGGGTGGTGTGTAAACCACATGACCCAAAAAAAAAATGCAGTTTAATAAAAATATACTACTTCTGTTTCATATTAAATGTTTAGTTTTGATTTTTTAAAGTTTCATGTTAAATATTTTTGTTTGTGTCATATAATACTTAAAGAAAATTATACCAATAAAAGATACATTTAAAACTTAATCCATTCATATATTTTGCATCAACTATTATATTACACAAACAAAAATATTTAAAGTCAAAGTTGAAAAAGAACGACTTTAAAAAGTCAAAGTGAACATTTAACATGAGACGAAGTTAGATACTAATTATTAGTGTTTTTTTCATATTTGCTTTCTTTTCGTTTCAAAATTAAACCTGAAAACTCTTATAGCGCAATCATGACATGGACGATAATAGCACACAAAAATTTCTCGAACAAACGGGTAAATTGCACTTTCGAAGTTGTAGTGATCGCACTTGATATTTGCTAAAATCATCTATATAATAAAAAGGGTAAATTGCAAATTTCGTCCATAAAGTTAGCAATTTTCGCAAGCCGGTCACCGAAGCCAAGTTTTTATAAAAAAATGTTCCAAAAGTTCACTTTTGTTGCAAAATAGCCATTATAGCTAACGACAATTACTTTTTCCCGTTAAGTTACATCCAAGCAAGAGTGTATTCGTAATTTCTATTTTCCCGTCTATACAAACCACTGCCAACTATCACAAACCCCCATAAACCTTTATTTTATTTAGATCTCATTTCTTATTTCATTTTTTCCCCTAAAATTGCAACATCACAAGAAAAATCCACAAGATCTTAAAATGGTAATGATACCACCTACATTTGGTTAGAATCGAGCACATAGTTCCCCGAATGCAGATTTAAGAGTCATTTATGGTATGCTTCGTTTACTTTTTTTTTATTATTTTGTTTCAATCTCATGTTAGGAGCATGCAGAGTATAGGTACAATTTAGTTTACGTTTTAGTTGCCCACATTAGTATTTTGTTTTGTTGTATTCGTGTTTGTTGATGTTTTATATTTTTACACATAATCATATGACAACCTCTTTACACCAAAAGTATATCATACTTGAGATTTTACCTCACCACCATATAGGAGATATCGTTTATGCAGTAATAGATTGGTATGATTATGTTGAAAGTGAAAGGTTTTCACTAAACGAGTATGATGCAATGTTAATGGACTTAGGTTTTAAGGATGGCGGGATTGTGTTCTTCCAATTTAGGAAACCTGAAAATCCTTTGATAAAGGATTGGTATCACTAATTTATGACCAAGATGTGCTTAGTCTGTTAAAGTATGTACCTAAATATTGAGAAATTAAGGTGTACGTTGAAAACGATGTTTCATCAGTTGAAAATGATGTTTCTTTAGTTGAAAAAGCACATGATGGAAGTTATTTTGGGTAAGATTAAGAGTGTGGTTATTGAGGAAATTGTGGAGGATGATGAGGTCAAGAAAGCTAGTGATACTAGAAATAGGGGTAAATTATTGTTGTTAGATGAAAATGATGTTTAGACTAAAAATAAACCTTCAACAAGTAAAGTAGCACCATTGTTTGAAGGTTGTAATGATAGTATTTTTGGTTTCTTTGATTCTAACAATAGTGACCACCCACCATGGTCTTCTGAAAGCATGAATGAAAAAGGCAAAAAGGTGGAGTGATGAATTCTGGTTCAGAAAACTCTTATATGAGATTGACCATGAGTTTAGCTTAGATTTAATTTAGGATCCTATAGAGATGACAAATGAGGTCAAAACTGAATAAGGGTTGGAAGAGCTTGTGCATTATGTGTTTGATGGTGTAATGTATCAAACTGATGATGATGTTAGCATAAGTGGGATAGAAGGGGATTTAGAGACGTGGATAGATGATGATGATGATATGTTATAGCAAAAGGATCCAGTTGATTAGCAACATGATCCTTACCATGAAGATGATAAAGCTAAAGAGACTGTAGATTTGTTTTCTAAGCTAGATCAACTACTTCAACATGTGGCTTTTCTAAATGATGAAGTAAGATAAATTGTGGTAGGTGTTGATGCTCTAGTTGTTATAGCTATTGAAGAAGTGTTGAAAAGGGTAGAGCATGTGGCTGACGAGGAGATTGAAAGACTAATAAAGAGGAAAAGATAGTACAAAGATGAGAATGCATTTGGCAATGTTCCCTTTGGAAGACCAAACAAGAGGAGAAGGTTAAATCTAACTAAAATGGCTAAGAAGGCAATATAATAGAAGGTAATGAAAGATTATGCTTTGAGATTTAATGTTTAAGACATTTATCTGTTGTTATGGACCCATATATATAACTATCTTTTGTTATGGTTATGTTTAAGACACCTTATATGTTATTATGGTTATGTACTATATTTTGTTATAGTTATGTTTAAGACACCTATTTTGTGTTAATATTGTTTACTACAATAGGCACTTATGTATTTTGGCATTTGTATTCCATATATTTTACTTGCATAGACAGTCTGGAGCATTCCAATTGACTTGCAATAGTCAAATTTGTGTTATTTGTAATCATTAGTTGGTTCATAGGGGTGTTTGAATCACTTGAATTGACTAGCAAAAGTCAAACTTGTGGACAAAAAGAGATAATTGTATGCATTGTAATTGACTTGCTGATAACGCGCATTTTATACATATTTCTATATGCGTTCTATGTGATTTTATGTATATTTATTGGTAATTATATGAACTTTTGATACTTAATATACTATATTTGCTATTGTAGGTTCATGAGACGTGCCGTGGAAGAAAACGAAAGAATACACAAAGATATGGAGCTTAAACGAAGAAGTAAACTCAAGCTCTAGCTTCCCGACACCTGTCTACTGTTTTGGCCATAACTTGAGCATACGAACTCCGTTTGACGCGATTCAACTGTCCACAACTTTGATTTTTGGTCCAAGAGCTGAAATTGAGGTTAAGTACGACGTACTTGCCAATAAGTACGACGTACTTGCCAATAAGTACGACGCACTTTTTTTTGTCATGAAGTATGGCCACAAATAAATAAGTACGGCACACTTTCTGTCTGATCAGCTTATAAGTCATATTTATGACTCCCATTTACTCCATAACCGATCCTATACCATTTGCCTTGATCCTTAAGTGTTAGAAAGCCTATAAATACCCCAAGATCTGTAGGAGAAACACACACTTGATCCATAACCAAGAACACCACTTGGAGAGGATAAAACTTGGATAAAATGCTTGACAACCCTTGATCCAAACACCCCTCTATACCACCATCACTACCATCGACTACCACAACGAGTTCCAGTAACTAACCACCATTTCCAGACCTTGCTCCTACGTTTACAGAACCTAACAACCCCATATACTTGGAGAATTAACTATAATTCTCTTAAGAACTCAATATAAATCCTATTACCAAATGCCCTTGTTATTACATAATTGTCGAGGTTGCTGATTTCTAGAAGCCGGGACCGAGAATTGGGTTACAACAGTAGGTTACGGGGTATATGATTGTAGTAGTAATCATTGGTTGATACTCGGATTAACGGTTTTGGTAGATTATTGGTTTTGGGCGAGTTTTGTATTGTAAACACTTTCATTACGGATATTTGGTATTTTCTATATTAAATTTATGTTCAAAGTTTTTGAATTTATAAGTTTAATCATGTTTGCCATGTACTTCAATATGGAGTAGTCGTTTATGTTTGTTTGGGCGTATTGTTGTAACATTTCTCATTTTCGTGTCATTGTACGACTATATTAATGATCACTATTTATTTTATGTCCGATGCGCGTTTACTTTTAATATTTACTTTTAAGCTAAACCGCGTAGACTAGAAATAACCAATAAATGTAAACGGTCACCAAATAAATTAAGGTTTACATCAAACAAGTAAGGAATGATTATTTTAAGAATAATTATTGTACTTTGAGTATTTTATTTTTATTGGTCACGTAAAAGGGTTACGTTTCGCGATAAAATACATTTGGACGCACCCCGGAAATACCTAGACTTACATAGACTCAAACCAATACCCAATTTAAAAGCCTAAACACAAAACTTAATCAAGTCTTGTGTTTACATTCCTTTAATGCCGAGAATGGGCAAGTAAACCCACAAAAATCGTCCTTGGTGATTGTCTTACTAGCAAAAATCCCCTAATGATCTTAATAAGTACAAGTACCTCACCTAGCTCATTAAGGCTTGTCCTAATGGTTCCCTAATGATCTATTACACAATGGATATTAACCTATGGCTCTTTTTCCTCTCTTGATGCCGCGGTTAAACCTCACAAACACACAAAGCTATAAGATTTCACTAGCTACTAAATCTTGTACATCAACTAACTCATTAAAACTTGTACTAAGTGGTATTAACATAAAACCATGAGTGTTTAACTAAGAAGTTTCAAAAATACCTCCTAGGGTACAAATTTAGTTCGGTGTGGGTTGCCTAGGAAACCAAGGGAGTGAACTAGTTCCTTGTCTATAAATATACATTCACATTTTACTCTTAGACACTCTTGTTAACTCACATACACCTCAAACACTCCCTCTCTTTTATTCGGGATACAAACCGCAAGCAAACCCCTCTTAACTCTTTACTTTTGATCACATAAGTACTAAGGTTGTCACACAAGGGCTATACAAGCCAAGGATTGGGTAAGCCAAGCTTTGAAGCTTAAGAAATACACGTTTGGGTGTATACGAGTCGGGTTTACATCTAAACCCACCATCAAGACTCTAGGACTATTGTAAGTCTAGGACCTTTGTAAGTCTCCCATGCTACCTTACATACCGTAGCTAATTGTCTTTTGATTTCTAGACCCATGTCGTGGTATACATGAAGTATACGAACCCATATGCGTACACGTTATACGTGTGTGGTGAAAGAAACTAATAAGGTGCGTGCACCAAGTGATTTAAAATGACGAGGACTTAAAATGTTATATCCAAGATAAAGGCTTGGTCTCCAACATGAACAACATACCCTATAAACGAAAATATAAGGAAACTATACGTGAACTTTTTAAGAGAACGTAGCAACTTGGCTTGGGTGCGTGTATACGAGGTAAACGAACACTTGCATGTAAGAATGCAACGTATAAATAGGTTAGACACACGACATATAGCTAGGGCAAACAATTTCGAGTCTTACGTGTTACTAAAAGGGTATCGGGCCACTAGGGACCTTTCGAAATCAAAACAAACTCACGGACTGAGCCCAACAGTCCAACGTTGGACCGTAGCTTATTTATTAAGCTTGTCCGAGCTTATTAATTGGATTAGGAGGCCTATTAAATCTTACATAACTCAAGCATGCATGGAAGGAACAACTAATGGGCCTAGTTAGCCCAAAGCCCCACCTACGGGACCAAACGGGCCCAATAAACGACCCAACAGGCCCACAGCTTATTAATAAGCTCCCACGAGCTTATTAAGAGACATAGGTGATTATAGGACTCACATAAACCTTAGAATACCTTGGCGGGAGCTTAATAACACAAACGAGTCCTTATCGGGCTTACTAGCCCACGAACGAGCCCAAAGCAAGCGAATAAGCTCATAATAAGCTTGACGGCTTATTGACAAACTTTACAACTTTAATAAGCTAAATGGGCCTAGAAAAGGCTATTGGACCCAAGGGAATTAAGCACGAACCTTTAAAACCCTTACCGGGCCTTAGCAGGCCCAAGCCGGCCCAAATCTTAGTGCTTATTAGCTTATTTTTAATAAGCCGAAATACAAACAGTTCGGTTGAGCTTTATATATATTAAAAAGGGGCTAGCAAGGCCCCTAAACCCTTAAGAGTGTTTTTCGAGTGAACTATTGGGCTTACGGGCCCAATAAGCTCGAAATAAGCCCCAATAAGCTCACCGAGCTTATTTTAAGCTTAAACAGCCCACATGAACTTATTATGAACATTTGGACTTGTTAAAACGAGAATAGATCGTTAGAAACCTAAACGGACCTTGACGGGCCCAATAAGGCCCGTTAAGCCAAAATAAGCTAGAAATGCTTATTTATGAGCCAAAATGGCTTGGTTGGCTTATTTAGACTAAATAAGACCAAATACCACTTGTGGGGATTTAATTGAGTTGAAAATGCAATTTTTACAAGGTCGGGGACTAAAACCATAATTTCCGAAACATAAAGGATTCGAATTGCCATTTTCGAATTTACAATAACTCCAGGGGCCATTTCTGTATATCCTGAAACATTAGAGACCAAAATAAAAACCATAAGGACCTAATTTGTAAAACCCCGAAAGTTAAAGGACTAATTGGGTCATTTCCAAAACTAAAAGGTTTAAAATATAAATATGTATATTGGTAAACCTAGGGACTAAAAGTGGAATAATTAGAAACTTAAGGGTAATTTAGAACCAAAGTGAAATTGATGAAACACTTAACACGTCGGTCGAACATTAAAGATAATCGGACATCGAACGTGTTAAATAACAAGTTAATAAATAATGTATACTTATTAATAATAATTACCCGTTTCTCGAAAACCATCGAAAGTATAAATACAATAACCTTGTGTATCACTACACAAGTGATCACGGTATATATAAACTTAAAATGGAATTTAGTTTATACAAGGAGTCATTGGTTTAAATGTGAAAACTAAGACTTGACCGTACTTACTTAGGTACTTAACGGTGTGATCCACTACCTTCTTGGATACTTGTTATCATTCAGAGAACTACCGGCTAAGGTGAGTTCATAGCCCCATGCTTTATAATTATTTAAATGATTTACATCCTTGGGGTGAGAACATGCTTTGTTTTACAAACTGGACGCAAGTGTACTTTTATGCCATGATTACGTGTTTGCCTAAGTTACCATAACCCCTTTATGTCCATGATCATGAACTGTTAATTGCATGGATGTAGTTGGGAATTACATTGTGCGGGCGCGAATGTTATGGATAGATCTATTAGGGATTGACACTCCCCGTTCGGGTGACTAGCTATCACTGGGAACGAACGCATACCATGTCGAATTTGGGATGTTGCAGGGTTAGCACATCATTCACGGACACCAGTTGGCAATTTATAATTGCATTCATATACGTCGAGCCTCGGTGTCATGAGCTTAGGAAACGTAATTACTTTTATGATGTTTGCATCTGTTGCTTAATCATACACTTGAAAAATCTTGCGGTCCTACTATTGATTTACATAAACCTATGAATTCACCAACTTTATGTTGACGTTTTAAGCATGTTTTTCAGGTCAATAAGGCACGAGGTGCGATGATACATTGGGAGTCAATAATTGAAGAGTCAACACTTAAGATTTGGGGTCTTATTACACTTTGGGGGACAATTGTTATAAACCGAAATCTTTATCTATTTTGTTGAACCATTTGAAGCCATGAGCTTATGTAACAAACAACTATTTTGTCAATCCAATGTATCTTTTTCAAACGACACGTTTAGTAGTTGTTCTCTGATCTTGTGCTATTGACCCATAATGTAACGCCTTCGGATATTCAACATTCCGCTGCATACTCAGATTTGAGGGTGTTACAATTGTGACCTTTGATAATGAGCGTTTGGATATGTGTTTATTAAATCGATAAAACTTGTTTGATTAAGTATATAGGTCAAAAGGATTCTTATAAACTTGTGTTTTATCATTTCATATTGGTTATAATAACTTATAAAGGCCGAAAGGATTTGTAACTTGTGTTATCTTGCTTTCTAATCTTATAAACACTATCCTAAACATATCATTGTGTTAGTGATCATTGCCTAAACAAACATGCTTTAATTCCTTGCTTGAATCAATATTCGATATATACACGTTTTGGTTAATTCGATAAGTGACAATCATTTTAGCCTTAGCACCTTAATAACAATCTGTGAAAACTTCAATTCTCTTGGGACGACCTGGACTTACCTAAGCTATATTACATACGAAAGGGTATACTTTCCGGTGTTGTGTTTTTAGTTAAAATCAACATTTCTAGTATTATAAATTTAAAGCTTAGGGTTTTTGGATGACTTGAATTGACTAGCAAAAGTCAAACTTATGGAAACTTTTGGTAATTGTATGCATTGTAATTGATTTACAACAATCAAACATGTGTTAGTTGTCTCTTTTAGACTAGTTTACAAGTTGCATACCTGGTTTACAAGTTGTTGCAGTGATGGGTACAATTTTGGTGATTGTAGGCATTGTAATTGACTTGCAACAATCAAACCAATGCTAGTTCTCTCCTGTAGACTCGTTTACAAGTTGCATACTTGGTTTACAAGTTGTTACAGTCAAGGGTAAAGAGAGGAAATTGTATGCATTGTAATTGACCTGCAACAGCCAAACTTATGTTAGTTCAGAGTAGTGTTTGGATGACTTGAATTGACTAGCAAAAGTCAAAGTTATGGAAAATTTTGGTAATTATATGCATTGTGATTGATTTGCTACAATCAAACCTATGTTAGTTCTCTCTTTTAGAATGGTTTGCAAGTAAGAATGGCAATGGGTCAGGTTTGGGGCGGGGCGACCACCCTCCATCCCCAAACCTGATTAGCAAACCACGCCCCAAACCCGCCCCGATCCCCAATGGGGATCTTATCTGGGCACTCCTGGGAGAGATGCTCCCCCAAACCCGCTCCAATCCCCGTTGAGGAACGCTCCACAAAATACACATTGTTCTTTGTTGATTATTATTTTTACGCCATATTTTTATAAATGTGATTTCATGCAATAATATGAAAAATAAACAACACACTAATAACATATTAATTAGTAGCCTTTATTAGTTTTCAACAAATTAAGCATAAATAATGATAACCACTTTAAAAAAATCAAAACTTCTTTTAAAAACATTACACAAAATAAGTTTTTCTTAATCACAACTAACAATTTTGCAAAGATACAAAACAACAAAAAAATGATAATATTGGTTTTATTACGTAAATACTAACATAACAATATATGAATATAATAGATCTATACGCATATATACTTTCGTGGCGGGGCGGGTTGGGGATCTTGTGCCCCGTCCCCGCCCCAAACCGGATAAAAATCCTTATTAATGCCCCGAAACATGCCCCGTAACCCGATAAGCATGCCCCGCCCCACCCCAAAAACTTTAGGTTTCGGGTTTCCCCATTGGGTTCGGTTTTTTCTGCCATCCCTATTTTCAAGTTGTTGCAGTCAAGGGTAAAGAGAGGTTGCAGACTGAAAGAAGGCAAATAAGGGATGTTAACTGTTAAGTAACCTTCTTATGATAGCCTAATAGTTAGGAGAATTTTGGCATTTGTATCCATTATTATTGACTATCAAAAGTCAAACATGGTATAACAAAGATCAAACATGGAACACTGAATGATCATAATGTTTACAAGCAATTTACCATCTTTCTTAAACTATGTTTCCAAACACCTGTTTATGAATAATAATGAAAAAACATAGAACAATGAATGATTAAGAAAATATGATCGTAATGTTTACAAGCAGTTTACCATATGCCTTAAAGCATCTGCCTTAACAAGCTATGATCACAAATGGGTGTTTAGAAATAGGAAACAATGTCAAACAGTGGAACAATGAATGATCAAGATTATATGGTCAACTAAAAAAAATCAAGAATCATTGGCAAACCATACATGCATCCTTAAACTGTAAAATTCATATTCATTCATAGGGAAACGACATACACAAAAACCTAAACCCAAAAACCAACAAACAACATCCCCACACTGGTACACCAAAACCTAACCCAGTATCCCTAAATTCATCTTACTAACAAAGAGGTGCTTCTCACGAGCACTGAGATGGGATTAAGTTACCATGATTTGGAGATGCGTGGCCTTATCCAAATTACGCCTTTGCACCCGCTTCAACATACGCACACCTTCAGCAGCCACAGGGTCGCCACTTAACTTTTCAAGCTGGTCGATCTCCTATTCCCTTTGTTTATGAATATTAATCATTTCCAATCAGAGCTCCCTGAACTTTTTCTCAAGCTTTAAGTCATTGTCTACCTCTTTCCTAACTAACTCTATCATTTGAACTTCAATGTTTGTAGATAATGATGTGGTACGAGCCATTGATGAGATTTGGTTTGTTTAAGTATTTGGTTTCTTAGGGTTTGTAAGGAATGATAATGAAAAAGATAATGCTTTGCTTAAATAAAAGAATGGTTGAAATTTGAAAAAGATGAATAGGTGAATAGTTGAATATTGTTAACTTGATGCTGATGAAGATGAAAAGTTTAACTGTTGCAAATTATGTCCCTAAACATAAGTCTTTCTTAGGAACACAAGTTGGCAGGTTGAGTAATGTAGGCGGGAAAGTGTAAATGACAAAAATGCCCTTGCTTGGATTGAATTTAACGGGCAATAATTAGTAACTGTTGTTAGCCATAATGGCTATTTTACAACAAAAAGTAAACTTTAAGACATTTTCTATAAAAACTTGGCTTATGTGGCCAGCTTGCGAAAATCGCAAACTTTAAAGATAAAATTTACAATTTACCCTATTATAAATAAAATCTTATCTCTCGTGTTGTTCAATTTCCATACACTGCCATAGTTCCATTTGATTATGTTTTCTAACCCGACTTGTCAGGCCAATTTTAGCTGGAAACCGAAACAGTCATTAGAAACCTGGTTTAACCGGGAACCCGAAACTCAGCCACGTCAACTAAAAACATGATATTCAAAACATTGCAATTTGATTTATACGAGTAATCTTTGTTTTGAAAGCCAAACTATCTATTATACTAAAAGATACAACTCCTTAATTTATTAGGGCAGTATTCATTAAAAGCTTAAGCCGATTATGAAAGGGGGAAGTGATATTCAAGTGCTTTAACACTTAATGCAATTAGCCACCATGTAACATCTTTGTATTCAATAGGAAGGGGAAAGGTTGATTGAATACGAACGGTTCCCGAAGTATTTTATTGATATGGTTACCGATTGTTGATTGTGGCGGAATGAATTAGTATTATTGAAACAATTGGTTGAAAGCCCTATATTTTGGGTAAACGGATACGAATTCGGGTACGAATAAAGCGGGTACGAATTCGGGTAAACGGATACGTGTACGGGTAATCGGGGCGGGTATTATTAGATCCGTCACCGAACCCGTACCAGGCTAAATTATTTTATCAATACCCGTACCCGCATCCGAACCCACCAACCCGCCTCCGAACCCGACCCAACCGGTTCGGGTTTCGGTTTTCCCCGTCAGTTTCGGGTGCTTTTGCCATCCCTACCTCTCACCCACATGGTTGGGTTGTGTTGCCTTGCCGCTCTCTCATTTACATTCATACAGATTACCCCCTAGAGGGGGGCATCGAAGAAAATTAAGTTGGATATATTTATCATCAGATTAATAATGAGAAGTTTAAGGTATGTATGGTAAGTGTACATTGCACAATCTCCACCACTCTGCTACTTTCATTGTGTCAATGATACTATTTTAAAACATTCTTAGATCGGCGGAATTGTATAAACTAATGCATAATTGTTTGACTCTTGCCTTTCTAAAAAAATAATATAATTATTCGACTCAAATTCTATATTTGAGATTATAAATTGACAAATAATAAAGAGTAAATTGCATAAATCGTCCTTAAAGTTTGGCCAAATTGCATGTTTCGTCCTAAACATTACGAAATTGCAAGGATCGTCCCTGTGGAAAACCTTTGGTCATCAAAGATTTCCCCAAAGGTCTTCTCACAGGGACGATCCTTGCACCAAAGGTTTCCCACAGGGATAATCCTTGCACTTTCGTAACGTTTTGGACGAAATATGCAATTTGGCCAAACTTTAAGGACGATTTATGCAATTTACTCAATAATAAACTATTAAAAATAGTGTGAGACGTGACGTGACAATATGATCAAACGTTATGATTTAAGAGTCATGACAAAGTCGCGGTGTTTTTTAAGAGATGATTTAAAACTGCAAAAAATATTTGTAGGTTTATATAATTATATCATATCTTTTACTTAGTAAAGGAAAACGAAAAGTGAAGACTTTTGCATTTAAAAAAACAAGAATTTTTCCTTATTAGGTATGATGCTTCAAATTTTTTATTATTTTTTATTATATGTTTAATTAAAAAGCTTAAATACTTCTAAAATTGACATTATTTTGGTGGAGAAATCTGATAAAGAAAAAACACATAAAAATATATGTGTCAAATTTATAAAAACAAAAACTTGAAAAAAAGAGGAGGTAATTAATAAAACTTTAGTGGTTTAATTTTAAATAAATTGTATAAAGTTAAGTGTAAATTTATAAATTTACAAATTTTATTATGATTTTAAAAAAGAAAACAAATAACCCCTTAAACTTTCATAACTTATAAAACAGAAAAAATAAAAATTATAAATATATTTTAAAAACATAATGTACAAGCCCCGTGCATACACGGAGATTAAAACTAGTATCATATATATCAAGTTAAGAAAAAAGTGTTATACATAAGGTTTAAAGTCCTTGCATGTAATACTCGTCATTTCAAAATGACAAGACTATAAATAATCCAAATAACATTTCTTGCAAAGATGATTAATTACTGATGTTCGTCGCGGCAACGCGCGAGTACTATTTTATTTAAAAATATGTATTTGTAAGCTTTATATAAGTAAGTGGGCTGCTTATTATTTTCGGCTTATGTTTTACACTTAAAAATTTGTAAGCTTCTTATGAATAAGTTCTTTCAAAACTTGTCTTAAGAATTACTCATGTTGGTAAAATTGCAATAATATTTATACAAACAATAACCCGATAGAAGTTTTCAATTAAACACATTTATAAAACATTTTAGGTTAAATATGACAGTAACAAACAAAATTTTAATATCAAATAAAGGCTACATAAATTGTTCACTACTTGCTTATGAAGATTGCTTTTTATGTTTAGGAAAAGCTGATAAGTAGAACGAGTTATAATAAAAAGACCCGCTTAAAAAATGCAGATAAACACAAAAGATGAGCAATCAAAAATACCCTCTTGAACGTGTTGTTTTTCTGTGGTTGATAACTATAGTTTATTGGCTCTATAAAATTATAGAGGCTCACTTAATATAACGTTAGTTTGCAACATGAGAAATTATTTTCTGTTTATTATAATACAATTTTTTTTTAACAAATTAGTTAAATCAGGTTAAGTAATTGAGAAACTTGTAATTTGATAATGTAACCAGAAATGACCAAAACATACATCCAACACCAAATTATGTTGCATGTGGAACCTCCCCATCCTAATCCCGAGCTAAATAAGATACTTTAACTTCTATTAATTTCTAAAGATCTCTCAAGATTCTTACGCTATTTATATACGGAGTATAAGTGTTTCTTTGACATCTGTAGTATAATTGAAACTTTAAATAACTAAAGAATTCAAAGAGTAATGCCTACACGTTTTGATAGATATTGCATCAATTATAAAATAAGGAAAAGGGGTAATTTTATTTTGCCCCAACAAAAAAAAGTGCTTGCACTAAATGCCTCAAAAATTTTCCATTTCTTAAAAATTGACATGTGTCCATGCAAGTACGAGCCGACCGGGGCGACTTGAACATTTGTTAAAATTTGGTGAAAGTCGCCCCGGTCGCCTCGGTCGCCTATATGCATTTGATGAAAGTTGATCGCCCCAGGGCATTTAGTAGAATCACTTATGTTTTTTGGGGGAAAAAATAGAATTACCCCTAAGGAAAATGCTTATTGTATGAAAGTGAGATTGCAAGATCATTTTAAATGCATTATTGTGTTTAAAAAGGTATACAATAAAGTAGATTTGACGATCTCATTTCTTGATGATTTTTTTATATGCATAAGCTGTGCAGAGAAGAAATACATTAATATGAAGTCAATTCCATTAAACAATAAAGATGGTTCAGTTTGCAACTCTACGAAAAGATAGAAAAAAACAAGCGTGATTGCCCGCGCGATGCTGCGGGGCGTTAATTTTTTTTTTGCTAGTTTATTTTTTCGGTCTCATTTTTAATACTTTGTTTTTTTCTTATATGGGTTTATTTGTTGGGCCTCATGTTTAAAGGTTTGTTTGGTTTTTTTTTTTTGCTATTTGGGGTTTTTTTTTAATATAATTTTATGAGATTTGGGTAAATATGTGTTAAGCATGATACGCGCGGCATTAATTGATGCGAGGCGTTAAGTTTTTTTTATTTTTTTTTATTTTGTGCAGGTTTATTTTTCCGATCTCATGTTTAATAGTTTTGTTTTTATATGGGCTTATGTGTTAGGCGTCATGTCGTGGGTATTTTTTGATTGATAAAATCAGTACTTTTGTAATATTTTTTCCTATTTTGTGCCGAACAATTTTTTTTATATTAATTTGTGCGGGTTTATTTTTCCGGTCTCATGTTTAATAGTTTGTTTTTTATATGGGCTTATGTGTTTGGTCTCATGTCGCGGATATTTTTTGATCTGAATAAATAAGTACTTTTATAATTTTGTTTCATATTTTGTGCCGAGCAATTTTTTTTTAAGTTGCTAAGTTAAAAAAAAGAAAAACCAAAAAAAAAATTGTCAAATGGGCCGACCCAAAATGGGAGCCCAATGGGCCGGTTACTGTAGCAACAACGTCAAAACGACGTAGTTTTAACTCATTCTGCGGGTTGTTAATTTTTTTCGCATAGTTGCGAGGCATTATTATTTTTTATTTTTTTTATTTTGTGTGGTTTTATTTTTTCAGCCTCATGTTTAATAGTTTGTTTTTTTTTTCTTATATGGGCTTATATGTGGGGCTCATGTTTAAAGGTTTTTTTTTTTGCTATACGGGGTTTTTTTTTAATATAATTTTATGGGAACATAGCGTTTTTTTATTGCATTATGTGTGGGTTTATTTTTTCGGTCTCATATTTAATAGTGCGGGTTAATTTTTGCGTTAAAATTTTATTTTAATTTTTTTCTATTTTTTACTTGTGCGGGTTTATTTTTTCGGTCTCATGTTTAATATTTTGTTTTTTTTTATATGGGCTTATGTGTTGGGCCTCACGTCGCGAGTATTTTTTTATCTGAATAAGTCAATATTTTTGTTTTTTTTTCTATTTTATGCCGAGCGGTTTTTTTTACATTGCCTACAAAAAAAAAAAAAAAAAAAAAAAAAAAAACCAAATGGGCCGGCCCAAAATGGGAGCCCATTGGGCCGGGTACTGTAGCACGCTGCCAAAAACGGCAGCGTTTCAACTCAAATATAGTATATATGTATAATACAATCTTTAAACTGAATGTTACAATAAAGTATATTTGGGGGTATAATACCAGTTTCTAGGGGTGAGCATAAAAACCGAAATAACCGAATAAACCAAAAACCGAAACCGAACTGAGAACAACCGAACCGAACTAAGAACCGAACCGAATTTGCCAAAACCGAACCGAACTACAAATTCGGTTTACGGGTTGGATATGGGTTTGACAATCAGAACCGAAAACCGAATTTATATAAATATATATATTTTTTTATATATTCATGTATAAAAAAAATACTACTAAAATTTTATCCTAATATACCCTATATCTAATGGACCTCAAGCCCACAATGACTTGGGCCAATAATTTATGCGTCTAACAACCGTGACCACAAATAAACTAACCAAAAGCTAATAATAAGCTTGAAATAAGCTTTCCAAATAAACTATTTACACTGGAAATAAGCCGCGAACACTTCTTTGTAACTAAGCTCTAATAAGCTTTTTAAGGGGAATAAGCCACGAAAATACCAAAAAAAGCTTGAAAGATCAAGAAATAAGCTCAACCCAAAAAGCTCTAAAACGTGATAAAAAAACAACACACGAGAACAACAACAGAAACAAAGAACAAGTAAAAACGTGATAAAAAAAAACTATAGACTATAACAGCCCAAAAATGAATGTTTTTGTTTTCTGTGACAGATATAAGCCCAAAACACCACACGCGAGAGAAAAAAAAAAATAAGTTTGACGTTTGTGAAAAATGAATGTTCCCTACTCGTGCGGTGGGGTAATTTTTATTTGCTTTTCGAAGATAATTGATAGTTGAATCATCGAGTATTGGTAAATGATGTGTACTCAATTCGTGCTTTCATTGAATTTTTTTAAACAAACTTTAAGGTATTTTTTTAAATTATCATGTAGGTTAAGTGTGTGTTATGAAGGTTTTTTTTTCATTTTTAAAACCATGTATAAAAATTTAATATTATTTTATAATATCGTCCGCACGTATGAAGTATATTAATATTGGGCTCGTTTATTCGTAATCCACACGCCTTTATGTCGGTATATTTTTCAGTAAAAAAATATTTGTTAGTTATTTAATAAATAAAGTTGGTTATATAAAAAAGTAAATAGTATTTCTTCTCTTCTTTTCAGCCAAGTTTATTTGTGTTACTTTCCTCAAACCGTGACCACAAATAAACTAACCAAAAGCTAATAATAAGCTTGAAATAAGCTTTCGAACACTTCTTTGTAACTAAGCTCTAATAAGCTTTTTAAGGAGAATAAGCCACGAAAAATACCACAAAAAGCTTGAAAGATCAAGAAATAAGCTCAACCCAAAAAGCTCTAAAACGTGATAAAAAAAACAACACACACGAGAACAACAGAAAAAAAGAACAAGTAAAAACGTGATAAAAAAAAACTATAGACTATAACAGCCCAAAAATGAATGTTTTTGTTTTCTGTGACAGATATAAGCCCAAAACACCACACACGAGAGAAAAAAAAAACAATAAACGTTTGACGTTTGTGAAAAGTAGTTTGTAACAGAAAAAACGTTTTAAAATTAAAAAAAAATTCAAACTTTATAAGTTTGTAAAAGTTATAAATTGTAATGATCTAAAAAACAAAAATAAGCAAGAGATAAGCCCGAAAATAAACATAAACACAATCACTAAATCCACCCTGTGACGAATGATACCAATTGTTGTAACCCGGAAACCACTTTCACTTCACCATGTAGATAAGAAAATAAGATGATAGATTGAGAAGAAAAATAGAGAGAGAAACAAGAGAGAGAAAGTAGAGAGAAAATGGAATGGTTTATACTTACACCATTAAGCTTACATGCCTATGGGCTTTCTATGGGCCGGGCTAAGGATTACTTTGGGCTTTAGCCCATAATACGTGACCAATTAGCTTACATAAGCGAGCCCATTTACCCTTTCGAGCCTATTACAACATTACGTAAATAAAGACCGAGTCTTAATATTCATAATGAACAAACTTCATTATTTGACTCAATATTTTGAAGCTAACATATATTATTTTTAAATTTACACTAGTAGTATTTGTAAATGAGACAACACATGTACGGCTCGCAGTAAAGGAGCCAGACGACCTATATCTTGACAGTCATCTCAATTTTTTTTTCTTTTACATCCACATACGACCAAATTGGTAAAATAAGCATAGTTGTTCGCGCGTTGCTGCGGAGCGGTGTTTCTTTTATTATAGATATGGGTGTTTTTTTTTTAAAATTTGTATGGTAAGATTTCAAAGTTTTATAAATGTGATTTGCGTGTGCTAATTTTTTAAAAATTATGTGGTTAAAGGTTATCTTTTTTGGTATTTGGGTTTTTCTAATATAATTTTATAAGATCTGGGTAAATATGTGTTAAGCATGATTGCCCGCGCGTTGATGCGGGGCGTTAAATTTTTTGTTTTTTTTTGTATTTTTTACGGCTTTATTTTTCCGGTCTCATGTTTAATATTATTTTTTTATATGAGCTTATGTGTTGGGCGTCATGTCGTGGGTATTTTTTGATTTGAATAAGTCAATACTTTTGTAATT
The DNA here is from genome assembly GCA_026074375.1 of Tanacetum coccineum. NCBI lineage: Eukaryota > Viridiplantae > Streptophyta > Magnoliopsida > Asterales > Asteraceae > Tanacetum > Tanacetum coccineum. The sequence goes on along the minus strand of BQNB010039191.1, from coordinate 16,351 downwards.
TTTTTTCTTATTTTGTGCTGAGGAAAAAAAATTTATTTATTATTTTTGTGCAATAGTTTTTTTTATATGGGCTTATGTGTTTGGTCTTATATCGCGGATATTTTTTTTATCTGAATAAATAAGTACTTTTTAATTTTGTTTCCTATTTTGTGCCGATCAAATTTTTTTTTAAAGTTACCTAGTTAAAGAAAAGAAAAACCAAAAAAAAATGTCAATTTACCCTTTCTAGCCTATTACAACATTACATAAATAAAGACCGAGACCTAAATATTTTCTAATGAACGAACATCAATGTTTGAACTCAATATTTTGAGGCTAACAGATATACTTTTAAATTTAATCTACACTAGTAGTATTTGTACATGAGACAACCCATCACGGCTCGTCAGTAAAGGTCCAGACGACCTATATCTTTACAGTCAACTCAATTTTTTATTTTCTTACAACAAACTAGTTATAATACCCTGCACAGCACAGGTTTTTTTCAAATTTTTCATTAACTATGTTATTATCGATTGAAAAACAACCAAACTAACGTGCTGTACATGATTATACTTTTTGAATTAGAAATATGAAATCTTATGTATATATGTTTTTGTTTATTTTACTGTGTTTTTAGATAATGATATTGTGCTTCGATGTAGTGTTGGGTTCAAAAAATAAGATGTTTTTAATTTTTGAATTACTCGTCGGAATCTGCATTTAAATTTCAAAAACAATATAAGTATATAATGTTGTTAATAGTTTGTACATGAAACATAACAGATAGCACAAAAACATGATACAACATATTAGCTCCATATCCCATTTAACAAATTGTAAAAACTATCTCACCAGTCAACCAAGAGATGTTGAAGACACATGGATCAATGGCTACACCCCTTAAGAAACTTTCCATAACCCATTTATACCCCCATGTAGTAACCAGACATGACCAATAAATCATATAAGTAACCCGCACTACTCGAACTAGTGTTTCGCCCTATAATTAGTGACTTTGCAAACAAAAAATGTGATATATATTTAACTAAAGTGGTAAAATAAAAAAAAAAAAAAAAGAAAAAAAAAAAAAATAAAAAAAAAAAAAAAAAAAAAAACCCTTATAGTTATTTTAATCAAAAAGATCTATAAGAGCATCCATTATGGTGGTTTAAGAATAGGTCTAAGAAATTTTGAAGAGGTCCAAAAAATTTTACACCATAGTGAGCAACTATTTCAAGTCTAGGTGGCATGAAAAAGTCTAGGATTTTGAAGAGGTTTAAAAATTAATGACATTGCATTAGATGACAAGTTTATAAACCATCAAAAGCTTTATCTATAGTGGAATGAGGTTTATAATATGAAAAACTTTAAAAAATTAATGACATTGCATGAGATGTCAACTTTATAAACCTTTTAATAGGTTTACCATAGTGGATGCCCTAACAAAAATTCCAAAATATATGGTAATGTCTCAAAAAGGTATATATCAGAAATTCCAAAATATATGGTAATGTTGGCTGGTATTGACATTCATGATTCATATTATAGTTCATTGGTAACTTCTTAACTTTTTTAGACTCGTAAATGTGCCTAAGGCTATAAACTGATCAAAAATTTAGATAATTATCATATATAAGGTAATGTTAGTACAATGATAAAATGATAAACTATTTTAAGGTACAATTGTTAACAAACACTGGCTCGTTCCTCAACAATAAAAAAATGACACAAACTAAAGCAACTTTTGTTGTTTTATTAACAATGGGATCCAGAATTCAGAAGATGATGCAGGCACCAACAAACTAATATACTTTTGTGATTGATTGATTATTAATAGGCTACAGAATTTGGTCTTTGGCAGCTACAATCTTCTTTTCACCTTATCTGCTTGCTGCTTCATTCCTTTCAACGTTATCTTACACCGGTAAAAGTCATTGTAAGAAGTTGCTAGTTCACCATAACGACACCTAATGTTTTCACTTTTCAGCCATTTAATTCCCAGAAACACATCTGCATGCAATGCACTACCAATTTTAAACGACCAGAAATCTTCCACCACCCGAAACTATGGTAACCAAATTATAACCCCCTTACAAATGCCTAGATGGCGGACAATTTCCGCATTCGCTAAAACGGAACTAAAAGGAACAATGTCCGTAACTTGAATTCGCTAGAAAGGCAACCCTAAAGAATCAAAGGGGAGGTATGAACATAAGATAAGATAGTGTCCATCAATGAAAGTCTTTCAGGTACACATATAAAAAAGGGAAAGGGATGGGTAATATGGCCGTCACTATGTAACTAATATCAGTTTATTATATATAATATCAAAATTATTAGAGAAATCTGAATTTCAAGAAAAATAAACCATTCAGATTATTAAGATCATGAAGACGGTCAAAACTGGTCATTTGGGTTGTAGATCAATATGGGTTAGGTTCAGTTACTTGGAACACTTGATGTTGAAAAAAATACAAATGATTGAATATACCAAGTAAAGAAGAAAATAATAGTACCTTTTTACGCATGATGATCTATGCTTCCGACTCAGTTACATCTAAATGAATCTTCTTTTTTCCTTTTCTTTTTTGCGCAGAGAAACATCAGCATCATCCACAACAACATCATCTTCCTGTTTACAATTTCAAAATTTTAAATTAGTAGGAATTAATGAGAAATCCAAAGAAAAATGAAATGAAGATTTTACCATTGCGGGTCTAAAAACTACAACAAAAACAACCACATTTGCAAAAACTGAATACTAATGACTTATATTCACCAATTAAACAAACAGAATGATCATGCATCGAATGACACGAAGAAGATTCAGAGTCATGTAATTACACTCAGATTTTTAACTTACACATTTACCTTGTTATTTCTATTCTGTATATAAGCATTATCAATAAATTGATTCATAAGTAGTATCAAGAAGTAGACTTAAGTCGGTCATCGTGTTGCTTGATTAATCTAGCATCTAATGAATTAAAATATACCAAATTGTTTTTCCATAAAGGGCCCAGTACAATATTTATACAATGTTTATACCTGCAACAACAAAAAGATGCGGGCTTAGATTTCCAAAAGCCGTCCCTTTATACTACTCCATAAAGGGCCAGGTACAATGTTTATACTTTAACGGGTTTATTGCTCTGGACATCATACTACTCAATCTTCAGGTTGCCAGCCATTTGCTCATCCATCAGGATCATATCAACGCCAGCTAGCTTTGATGGATTGTTGTTTGAATAATATTGATTCCAGAGTGATACTATCTCAACTTTTATATTGAGTTTACCTTTGTATGGGGTAATTTCTTGAAGTGGAGTAATTTTCATTGTCATACCTACAAATAAAAGTAAAACATATGTTTCTACAAAGATGTAAAAGAAAACCTGATGATGAATAAGAACCTGAATTAATATGAATATGCGTCTACAAAGATTAAAAAGAAAACCTGGTGATTTGTTTGGTTTTATTGAATGACCTGCAGATAGCTGTGATGATGAATTCGTTGGAATAAAAAACCTGTGCCATGAATTGAGTTTATAAAATGCTTAAAGTCGTTTTCAATTTAGGCTTTTAAGAATTGTAATTGTAATACAATATAAACTGGTCTAGTATTAACTATTAAGAATAATAAGTCTGGAGGTATTTAAAAAAATACACTTTAGTCCAAGAATATGAAAAAGTTTTTTATTAACCAAAAACTTATTAAAGATTTCCTGAACGTTTCTCTTTAACCAACAAATCACCTTATGAAAGTTTCTATTTAACCAACAAAACACCTTATGAAAGTTTCTCTATAAGAAAACTTATTAAAAAGTTAACTGAAGTTACCTTTAAGCAAAATATGACTTCTTCATTGTGGCTTTCTTCCCTGTCGTTGGAATGGTGCATTTTTGTACTACATTTTTGTTTCTGTAGGAGCAAAGAATTCATTATTTGGTTCCTTTGTTGGCTCGTATTTGACGATTGTAATGCATACATAGTGTCCTACATTTTTTTTCTCTTTGTTGTGTTGAAAACCTTAACATCATCAGGTATCCTCCACTTGGATTGTTCAGTAACCTTGTTAAAATAATACCTGCAAAGACGGTCATTAGTAGCCATAGATATATGGACATCATACAAAAGTTAAGCATTTAATTGAGAACAAAGCAACACTCAAGAAACCTTAAAGTCTCAACAAACTGAGTACAATAACAAACAACATAGTTTTATGATAATGTCATTTGTAGTGACTTTAAATTGTTTTTCTTCATTAAATTTTGGGAGTTCAACAGGGACACAATATAGTATTAGCTACCTAAATCCAAGAAATTGAACCATGGCATTTCAACAAACACTTGGTGTTCCTAAAACTTAATAAAATTGAGAAAACTAATCACAAAGTTATGATCCCTTAAGTTTACATTTTTTTTCATAGCAAAGCTACAACTTCAAACATGATGATGATCTGAAATAATCAAAGAAAACATGTTGATATCTAACCCCCAATTAGATGTATGAACTCAATTTCAAATGTTGTTGTCATTATCCCTCCAGCAATAACTATAATTAAAAGGTATCAAATTGATTATTAATTTACCTTTATTCAAATCGAAATCGAGTTCTTGATCTTTTGTTATGACTCGATTGAATCGATTGTAGGCATTAGGGTGTTGAATCTAAATCGGTTGAATCAATTGAGGTGGGTATTGTTTTTATTACACAACCATTAGTTGTTTTAGGGTTTTGGAAAGGCAATGGCATCATAAGTTAGGTTTTTAGTTGTGCGTGTGGATACACTGGAAGAGGTGAAGAAGATTTTTTTTAAGCTTTTGCAATGTTATGATAAAAGAATAAAAGCATGCCGCTTTTCTTAAAGGTATTTACACTTTGGTCCAAAAATACTAACAATTAAATCTAAAGTACATGTGTATTTTATACTTTTTTTTACTTTTTACATAAAATCGAATTTATAAGATGTTATGCCAATTTAAGCAATATTTAGATTTATTTATTAAACATTGTTTAAAAGAAAAATCATAATAAAATAAAATCTTACTAAATTAAGTATGATTTAATTTTTTTTGAAATACAAATATCCCACTTGACGTTTTCCTTTACTAAGTAAAAGATTATACATTATTTTATCACAAGACACTTAGGGTGTGTTTGTTTCATTAAGATGTTTTTGGGTCTGAATCTGACTACTACATCTTACTAGTAAGAGGTAGCTATAAAGTCTTAATCTTAATGAAAAATTGTTGTTTGTTTTTTTATAATTGTCTGTGCACTAAAAATACTAAATTGATGCACTGAAAAATCTTTTATATAGCCTGAAAAAATTAAGGCATCCGTTTGGTTTTTTCAGTGCATATGTTTGGTTTTCTAGGTTTTCTACCAAAATATGGTTTTCTCTAGAACCCATCCCTATATATATATATATATATATATAGGGAATGGATCAAGTGAGAAGAAAAAGTATAATGAGAAGAATAAGAAGGATTTGTAGCCACACATTTTAAATAGGAAGGAGAATTTTAAGGAGAGATGCATACATTTTTGTAGGTGCATCTGAAATGTGTGGTTGTGGTTTCTTCTTATCATTCTCATTATAAGTTTTCTTCTCATTTGATCCATATATATTATATTTTATTATATTTATATATTATTTATATATATATATAATATATAATTTATATATATCTAATATTTTTATATGAGTTAGGATCAAATGAGAAGTTTTCTTAAAATAAAAAGGATAAGAAGTAACAATAACCGCATATCCGAGATGCATCGACTTAAATTATATGCATCTCTATAATCTTAGATACATTCTAATGCATCATAATGTGTTTTCTAGCTTTTAATTATATGCATATACGTATATTAGATGCATTCCATGATTTCTCTTTTTTTTGGTCCTCTACATGTGCCAAAATTATGAAAATCAATTTGCACCATCTACACATCAAATTAACTTTCGAAACTCAAAATGGTGCATCTAGATGAATAGAAATGCATCTAATGCAAGTCGTTGCATCTCAAATGTGTTGTTTTAGTCACTTCTTATTTTAATTTACTTCTCACTGGATTCCTACTCTATATATATAATATAAATAAGAAGTATTCCTAAAATATCAATTGATAAGTGAGAAGTATTCCGTAAGGCTTTTTAGAAGATTACTTTTATCCAAAGTAAATCCAAAAACCTTCCCGGATCGTGTCTCGACGAAGTGTGAATTGAGAATCGTGATTAAATTCGTGATCGCGTGATTGAATATTTTCAGATTTTGATTTGGTTTCCTATTTTTACAAATATAAATGCAAAAACATGCAAATACAATCAACAATTAAGACAATTAAAGATTTTAACTAAAAAAGGTAAAGGGAATCAAAAAACGCGTC